>SEYY01024620.1:37500-42500 GCA_009176605.1 Armadillidium nasatum | reverse complement strand
AATAACGTGTTTTAGACATGTTGACGTATTTCACTAAAAGCTAAGCTGTCAATAGTCTTTCCAATGGAGGAATTTTGAAAGGAATGCATAATGTATATATATATTATATAATATATATATATATATATATATATATATATATATATATATATATATATATATATATATATATATATATATATATATATATATATATATATATATATATATATATATATATATATATATATATATATTATATATATATATATGGGAAGGTGGAGCAGAGTGGGATAAAAAATTATATTTTAATATTTTTATTTAATATTATTTCAATATAAGCAAAGTATCAATAAAGAGCTCTCAAAAATACTGATCAAAATAAAAATTATTCCTTACGTGATTGCAATGAAGACCTCAAAATTTTAATAAATGGTCTCCCATAATACCCCACCAAAAGGTATCCTATGGTACTATGGTATACTTTGTTTACATGTATTTTAAAAAAGTCAAATTTAAATTTGAGAAAAGTATTGTCAAGCTTCTTGTTCCAAACTCTTTTCTCGTAGGAAAATCATTATTATGTCAGAATTCTTTAACAATTATCTTGTTAAGGAGAAGAGAATAAAGAAGAATTTACCTATGGTCCAGCTCTGTATTACCTCTGAACCAGGTCAGTTTTATTTTCAAAGTTATCTTTCTAGCAACATCTGTATTGTGAATAAAATAAATTATCAGGTGTGTGTTTCTTTCTCGAAAACAAGACAGTTCATACTAACACTCTGTGTCAGGAGGCTTTGTTATCTTCCCAACGTTATATTTCTTTTTTTTTTTTTTTTGTCCAGTATTTAATTCAACTAAGCTAAAATTTCCTCCCATTATATATTAATATATATATATATATATATATATATATATATATATATATATATATATATATATATATATATATTATATATATATATATATATATATATTATATATATATATATATATATTATATATTTTATACCAAAATTTTTACCGATACCGATACCGATACCGATACCTAAAAATTCCCCGAAGCCGATACCCGATACCCGATACCTGAAAATATGCCGATACTTACCGATACCGATACTTTACTCCTATACAAATTTTTTGCCGATACCGATACCGATACTTAAAAAGCCGATACCGATACCGATACTGATACCGGTATCGGAACCGAATATGCCGATACTTGCCGATACCGATACAGATACCGATACTTCACTCCATCCCTATATATATATATATATATATATATATATATATATATATATATATATATATATATATATATATATATATATATATATATATATATATATATATATATATATATATAAACACTGTGGACAATGGCCCACTCTGCCTCAAGTCTTTTGCACCATTGTAATCAATACTGACTTTTAAAATATAGAAAGAAGAAACAAAGTACTGAATAAGTTAACATATAAAAAAAATACATAACTCTCAATATCTTAAGTAACTTAATATTTAATTAAAATAAAATTAGAACACTAAATTAATCTTGTTTAACATACCAAAGTTAAAAAAAAAAATTTGCTTTATTTTCACCCGAATTAATTGTGAATAGAAAATAAATTAAAAGACGTGATCCTTCTCTTTCTTGTTAAAGTTTGCATCATCATCTTTTTACGACAGTAAGAAAAACATCAGACTTACCAACCTTGGTAATAAACCTTTTTATGTCTCACTTTACCCAACCTTCCACTGATATATATATATATATATATATATATATATATATATATATATATATATATATATATATATATATATATATATATATATATATATATATATATATATATATATATATATATATATATATATATATATATATATATATATATATATATCTAATCACTTTTATCTTCTTATCTTTGAAGATGTTAGATGTGATATATTTCGTAAAATAAAATCGAATTAAAATTCCAAAAAAGTTTTTTAAAAATGAAATAAAGTAAATTTCATAGTACAGTAATCCCTTTCACTTATTAAACATCTAATTAATTATTGCTTGGTTGAATTAATGAAACACTAGAAGAAAAAAAAAAAAAAAAGAAAAAAAAGATTTTATATCACAGAAACGATCTTCGAAGATTGGAAGAAGGACTAGAGATCTTCGAAGATTGGAAAGGGACCAGAGTTACCCTCCAGTAATTTTCTTTCTGAAATATCACTTTATAAATAGATAATTCAATTTATATTATAAGCTATTAAGGAAAAGGGTTGAAGCAAAACTAATACTGCATTCATTCATAGGAATTTACGATCTTTAACTGTATTATTCATTTACTGAAAACTAAAACGATATTATTTCATAACATATTATTGAACAACTATATATATATATATATATATATATATATATATATATATATATATATATATATATATATATATATATATATATATATATATATATATATATATATATATATTTTTTATTTTTTTATACTTTGCACTATGTCCTGCATGATGCAGAGTTGAGTCGATTGCAGAAAATTTTCAAAATTCTGCAATCGTACGTAGGAAGAGAAAAAAAATGGTTTAAAAGGGTTCTCAACCTTTAGAACGATGCGAAGAACTATTCTTCATATATATATATATATATATATATATATATATATATATATATATATATATATATATATATATATATATATATTATATATATATATTATATTATTTTATGATTTATTACAGTATTTATATTTAAACAGCACCACAACAAATTTTATCTCTGTACTTTACTCTTTTCTATAATATTTTTGCTCTCAATATTCCTAGTATGATAAAGTGCCTAAAATCACACCCTTTAAAACAAGAGTTTTGAAGACCAAGAGCTCAGTACTGCTTCAGATTCTATGAGAAGTGGATGTCGAGCTCTTCCTTTTTTAATATTAGTGACTGAAATAATTTTAATGAAATAAAATATTTATATAAAATATAATAACAAATAACATTTTCATTGGGCTTTATTTTAATTAGTACTGAAATAATTGTAATGAAAAATTATATTTATATAAAATATAATAATAAATAATATTATCAATGTGCTTTATTTTAATTAGTGTTAAGTGAATAACAATACGGTTAATTATATAATAGTAAATGTTATTGAGTTACTTAGTGTTCAAAGGTAAGACGACATATATATATATATATATATATATATATATATATATATATATATATATATATATATATATATAATATATATATATATATATATATATATATATATATATATAATATATATATATATATATATATATATATATATATATATATATATATATATATATATATATATATATATATATATATATATATATATATATATATATATATATATATATATATATATATATATATATATATATATATATATATATATATATATATATATATATATATATATATATATATATATATATATATATATATATATATATATATATATATATATATATATATATATATATATATATATATATATATATATATATATATATATATATATATATATATATATATATATATATATATATATATATATATATATATATATATATATATATATATATATATATATATATATATATATATATATATATATATATATATATATATATATATATATATATATATATATATATATATATATATATATATATATATATATATATACATAGGTTCATTCATTCATTATTACTAAGCTTTATTAAGAGTGTAAAAACTACAGATTAAGTTATCTATATAATAAAGTAAGCTCATACTTCTATTATTATATAATTTAGTATTTATAAAGCTATCATAATTTTTATATGTCAGTAGAATTTTTTTAAAAAAACAATCAGAAAACGGATGGGGTTTCTTTTTTCAATACTGTGATGCGTTCTTTGTGACCCCGACAATCATAATAATGATAATAAAATAATAATATAATAATAATAATATATAATAATAAATAATAATAATAATAATAATAATAATAATAATAATAATAATAATAATAATAATAATAATAATAATAATAATAATAATAATAATAATAATAATTGCAATCATTACCATCATCATCATTATTACCATTAATTTTAACTATTACCTAAGGAAGATATTACAGTACATGAGTGCTCTTTAGTATTTTAATAATAGGTGTCTCTTTTATGGATCCCCAAAAGACCCTAGGATGGGTGATTGCTGGAAGTAAATAGGGAGGCTGTTCCATTCAAATATGCCCTTGTATGAGATGACCCTCAGAGATTTGGTTAGAAAGTAATTTGCATTGTCTAGTGTATATATATAATAATTGTGAAAGAGTGTTGATATTCTGAAGTTTCAGTTCAGATAAGCTTTTCAAAAATAGTAATAAAATAATAATATTATTATTACTATTATTATTAATATTATTATTATATTTTAAAATAAATTATTAAAATTAAAAAAAAATAATAATAATAATAATAATAATAATAATAATAATAATAATAATAATAATAATAATAATAATAATAATAATAATAATAATAATAACAATAATAGACTTTAAGGACCTTTCATCTTTTTTTAATTCCTTTTGGAAATTTGTCTCTAAATTTTCTCGAAATTATAACTTCCTAATTGTCTGACTTTCTCTAAACAATAAAAGTGAGAATTTGTAGGTGACTTTTATTAAGATTTAATTCTCTTCTAGTTTTGTGTGTTATCAAAGTTTGATGTTAAAAATTTTGCAGGAGTTTTTATTTAGGAATTGGTGGTTTTATATTAGTCTTATAAAAATTAGATTTAGTTGATTGAGACTGGAGGAATTTTAAGTTTTTATATATATATATATATATATATATATATATATATATATATATATATATATATATATATATATATATATATATATATATATATATATATATATATATATATATATATATATATATATATATATATATATAGTTTGCGTTGTA
>SEYY01024620.1:27500-32500 GCA_009176605.1 Armadillidium nasatum | reverse complement strand
TAGAAGACAACTTTATGAAACATGTTTACAACGTAACTATGTTAAACTTTTGATTAATATGAGAGGGAATAAATGAAAATGAAACTAAGAGAATTATATTTAAAGGCAAAAATGCATTAAATAAAATTAAGTATTTGGTAAGAAAGTGGCGTTATATTGTTCCAAAACTGTAAGTGAGCACTACACTTTAATAATAATAATAATAATAATAATAATAATAATAATAATAATAATAATAATAATAATAATAATAATAATAATAATAATAATAATAATAATAATAATAATAATAATAATAATAATAATAATAATAAATAATAATAATAATAATAATAATAATAATAATAATAATAATAATAATAATAATAATAATAATAATAATAATAATAATAATAATAATAATAATAATAATAATAATAATAATAATAATAATAATAATAATATAATATATATATATATATATATATATATATATATATATATATATATATATATATATATATATATATATATATATATATATATATATATATATATATATATATATATATATATATATATAACAAAGGTTATAAATTCAAATGTAATAATGATCAAATTTTTAAATGTATTTAAGATTATGTATTTAAACTTCATAAAGAAAAAACATTTAGGGTAAAATGAAAACTATTTAGGGTGAAATATTTTTTATAGAAAAAATAAGATGAAAAGACGATAATAATAATCATAATAATAATAATAATAATAATAATAATAATAATAATAATAATAATAATAATAATAATAATATAATAATAATAATAATAATTATTATTATTATTATTATTATTATTATTATTATTATTATTATTATTATTATTATTATTATTATTATTATTAAACTCAGTTTAAGTCACATTCCTTTACATCTATAGACAATTTATTATCTCGAATAGGAGTCTTAAAAAGTCATCTCGTGTGAACTTGGTCGAAAAAAATATTTTTTATTTTTTATTTTTATTTTTTCAATATTAGCAAGAAAGTTTTTCCAAGAATTTTTATTTAGAGGTGAAGATAAAGGCTTCTTCCGATTTTTTATTATGTTCATAAGACCAGAAACGTGTTAGGGGAGATTGTTGAGAGTTGGGGCACCTAATAAAAATAATAATAATAATAATAATAATAATAATAATAATAATAATAATAATAATAATAATAATAATAATAATAATAATAATAATAATAATAATAATAATAATAATAATAATATAGGAACTCAATATCAGTTTTTGATTTAATAAAAGATTTACATTTGGTTTCCAAATTTCTAAATAGTTATCTTTGAACATAGTTTAACTTCTTTAAAATTATTCTTGAAAACAATCTACAGCAGAAGTAGAAAGTATATTTATTGTATTCTCCTGACGCGTTTCATCTCTGTACTTGAGACATCTTCAGAGGAAGTTCTTTCAATAATGAATGAGAGTGATTTAAATTTCAAGTATGCTTTTTGTAATTAATTAATTCAAATAATATTAAGTTTCATTAATAATTCATTAAATTTTATATTAATGTCAGGTCTACGGTTCTTAATGTAGAATGAATCCGCTATTTTCAATTTTTGCACTTCACACGACGTATATAATGTTATAAAATGTTTGGAGATATTAGGTATAGTTGACATACCATGCGTTGTGTTAAAATGGGCAAAGATCTTGCTAGGCTTGAAATGGTGTTGACATGCCCTATCCGACAATTTATTTGTCGTATAACCAATATATGTCGACGTACAGTCAGACTCAGGGCAGTTAAATTGGTATACAACATGATGGTTGTCGTCTGGAGCATCTCTTGTATTGAAGGAAGAAGATAGTTATTTCGACTTGTGATAAAGTCTGACTTTGATCTTGTTGTTATCTATGGGTTTTATGTGAGTGTTCAGAATATTTCGCAGGCACTTTCTTCATTATCAAAATCATTAGCATTTTGAGTTTTAAAAAATAAATTTATGTAGTTCTTTTGATTATTATTATTTTCTTTAATGTATAATTTCGAAAGAGTTTTATTTATTAGGTTCTCAATCAAATATTGTGGATGGTCACAGTTAATTAAATTTTGTCTAATGCGAGTGATTTCTCTGTCGAAAGATGTCCAATCAGAGCAAATGTTATATGCTCGGTAAACTAGAGTTTTAACAATAGAGTTTTTATAAATATTAGGTGAGTAGGACCCATAGTTCATATACATGCCATTGTCAGTGGGTTTGACATGTATTCCCGTAGACAATGTTCCATCATGATTTACAGTGATTTTAATATCTAAAAAATTAATAGTATTATTGATGCATGTTTCATATGTAAATTTCAAACATGACAACTCTTGCAATCTGTTGATAAATTGATGTATGTTATTTAAGTTCTTAAAGATAGTAAGGGTGTCATCAACATATCAATAATAATAATAATAATAATAATAATAATAATAATAATAATAATTATAATAATGAAATGTTAATACTGATAAAGAAGATAATTAGATTAAATATTCAAGAAATGGGTCATCTCTAATATAGAGAAAGAACCCATATCCTATATATATATATATATATATATATATATATATATATATATATATATATATATATATATATATATATATATATATATATATATATATATATATATATATATATATATATATAGTATATGTGTGTGTGTGTGTGTGTGATGAAAATTCCAGTTGGTATCAGTCTTATATAAAATAAGATCTTTGCTCCCCAGTATTAATTTTGTCCAATTTTATGAACAAATAATGCCAATGATGACAGTGGTGTTATTTATTAAATACTTTGCAAAGACTGTGAAGAAGTTTATGTTGGAGTGACCATAGATCTGAAGAGAAGAATGATCAACATAAATATTCTCTGGGAACTGAAAGCTCTGAAAATTCATTATTTAAACTTCTGGTATATTTTAATCACAGAATTGATATTCAATCTGAAAGAGTTTTTGTTATGGAAAGGACAGTTTTTAACAGAAGGTTGACAGAATCTTTCATTCTGAAAAATTCAAACAATTTTAATGCATTTAAGTCCTCTGCAGAAGTTGATACTCTTACAAATAATATACTTTGAAAAATTCCGAGATTTAAAATTTGATTATGAATCTCAAACCACCATTAAGAAGGTTATATATATATATATATATATATATATATATATATATATATATATATTATTATATATATATTATATATATATATATATATATATATATATAAAAACAGAAAAAAGAAAAGATAGAAGAATCAGATGGAAGAAGAAGAGAAGAGTAGAGAAGAAAAGTGAAGAGAAAAGAAGAGAAGAGAAGAGGAGAAGAAAATTGTAAGGATTGTGTAGAGTACGCTTTAGAATTGTACTGAAAAGAAAATTGTTTTTTCGAACTTAAAATAATAACAGATTTATTTTAAAATAATTTTTTAAAAATATTTTTATAAAACAAAATTTAATAAATCGCAATTAAATTATTATCAAAATTTTGTGGAGGAGCAACAAAACTTTCAAATAACATACTTTCGGCCTAAGTGAAAATTTCAACATTAGCATTACGAATTTAAAATTTAAAACACGAGATTGGATTTTGCGACAAGGCTGGATCATGAAGAATACTTCTTCGCATGGTTCTAGGGTCTGGATTCCTTTTAACCATTTTTTTCTTCCCATGTACGACTGCAGGAATTTTCCTGCAGTTGACGCCACCCTGCATTATGCGGGATACGGTGTGATGTATAAAAAAAAAAAAAAAAAAAAATATATATTATATATATATATATATAATATATATATATATATATATATATATATATATATATATATATATATATATATATATATATATATATATATATATATATATATATATATATATATATTATATATATATATATATATATTATATAAGTGCTGTATTTTATCATCTTTAATGTTTCAAGATATTAGAAGTTGTTATAATTCTTTTATTGTTATTATTATTATTGTTATTATTATCATTGTTTTATTATTACTTTTATTATTATTATTATTATTATTATTATTATTATTATTATTATTATTATTATTATTATTATTATTATTATTATTATTATTATTATTATTATTATTATTATTATTATTATTATTATTATTATTATTATTATTATTATTATTATTATTATTATAATCGCTAATTTTACTGCTACTAAAATTTCTTATTCGTATTGTTTCGCTTTTCCTTCTTCATTAAGTTGGCTCCTCTACTCTCTCCACATCAGGCCTCAAATATTAAAATATTTTTTTGTCTTTTTATTTTCTATTTTTTTCTTTTCTTTTCTTTGAAAAAGTTGTAACTCCAAAACACACACATACTGAGGCTAACCAGAAGGATAAACCCTAAGGAAAACATTGTGGTTAATACTTTGGGCATTCCTTCTCCATATCAGGAAATATTTTTGTAGTTCTCATTATTATTATTATTAGTATTATTATTATTATTATTATTATTATTATTATTATTATTATTATTATTATTATTATTATTATTATTATTATTATTATTATTATTATTATTATTATTATTATTATTATTATTATTATTATTATTATTATTATTATTAATGTTTTTGTTACTTATATAAATATTACTATTACTGGATATTACTGATATTATTGTATTATTAATATTGTTAACATTTTTATTATTATTTTAATGTGTTAATTCTGAAATTCACGTATGTCTCACTCTAACACCAACATTGTCTCGTAATTATTACTAACGCTACTGTAAATGATATTTTGCTTCATATTTTATTGATTTTATTATTACTATTATTTATTATTATTATTATTATTATTATTATTATTATTATTATTATTATTATTATTATTATTATTATTATTATTATTATTATTATTATTATTATTATTATTATTATTATTATTATTATTATTGTTATTTTTATTATTATTATGTTTGGTATTGTCTTTA
>SEYY01024620.1:15000-17500 GCA_009176605.1 Armadillidium nasatum | reverse complement strand
TTAAAAAAAATGAAAAGGGAAATAGACACTGCAAAAATATTAACGTCACAAGAAAGAGAGAGTGAGTGAGAGAGAGAGAGGGAGAGAGAGAGAAAGAGAGAGAGAAAAAGAGAAAGAAGCAGAAAGAAAGAGAGAGTAAAAAGAAAGAAAGAGAGGAAAAAGGAGAGAGCGTGAGTGAGAGAGACGAGAGAGAGAGAAGCTGTCAGAAATGACAAAATAATTTTAGTTTGAATTTATTATTTATCTCAATTGTATTAATGATATTTTTTGTAAAACGTTTTTGAAAGCTAAATTATCTTAATGGATCTTCACACCTCCATATTTCAAATGAAAATATATATATATATATATATATATATATATATATATATATATATATATATATATATATATATATATATATATATATATATATATATATATATATATATATATATATATATACACTTATGCTTAATTTACTATAAGTATCTGTAAGTTCTGTCAATGAAAGACTACAAGAATTATGAATTATGTTTTTTTTAACATTTTTACTTTGTGATCTTTCAATTTCCTTTCATAACATCTTTGGTGCTCATTTATGTGTATTCATCGTACTGGAGAGCAAATATTTGTCATTCAAAGTTACGATAGTTAAATTGTTTATTAGCAGAGTTTCGCTACTTGATGTAGAAATTTTGGTGGTACAATTTTTTCTCATAGAAATATTGTAGTAATATGTAGTTGTTTCTGGAAAAGAAATAAGTTGTTTGAGGTTTTGAAATGGGTGGGATATTGTAAGATGCCTAGAAACCTTTCTTTAACTAATTCATTTCCTCTCTTCTCCAAGAATGTGAAATAAAATAATGTAACAAGAATTCTTTTACTATAAAAGTTTTACACTTTCAAATTACCTCTAAATTGCTTTTCCAGTTCAAATAAATACGTATAGGCTTTATAATTTTTAAAGGAAGGAGAGAGAGAGAGAGAGAGAGAGAGAGAGAGAGAGAGAGAGAGAGAGAGAGAGAGAGAGAGAGAGAAAGAGAGAGAGAGAGAGAGTAAAAAAGGAAGTAGAGAAAGAAGATAAAGCTATAGAGAGAGACTAAGAGAAATAGAAAAGAACAGGGAAAGAGAGTAAGATGAAGAATTAGAAAGGGGAGATAATGATATATGGTGAGACGAGAGAGAAAGAGTAAAGAAATATAGAGAGACGAGAGAAAGAAAGTAAGATGAAGAATTAGAGAAGGGAGATTAAGATATATGGAGAGACGAGAAAAAGAGAAAAAATTAGAGAATTGAGATAAAGATATATGGAGAGACGAGAGAAAGAGAGTTAGATAAAAAAAATTAGAGAAGGGAGATAAAGAAATATAAAGAGACGAGAGAAAGAAAGTAAGATGAAGAATTAGAAAAGGGAGATAAAGATATATGGAGAGAAGAGAGAAAGAGAGTAAGATGAAGAATTAGAAAGGGGAGATAATGATATATGGTGAGACGAGAGAAAGAGTGTAAGATAAAGAAAATTAGAGAAGGGAGATAAAGATATATAAAGAGAAGAGAGAAAGAGAGTAAGATGAAGAATTAGGAAGGGGAGATAAAGATATATGGTGAGACGAGAGAAAGATAGTAAGATAAAAAAATTAGAGAAGGGAGATAAAGAAATATGGAGAGACGAGAGAAAGAAAGTAAGATGAAGAATTAGAGAAGGGAGATAAAGATATATGGAGAAACGAGAGAAAGAGAGTAAGATAAAAAAAATTAGAGAATGGAGATAAAGATATATGGAGAGAAGAGAGAAAGAGAGTAAGATGAAGAATTAGAAAGGGAGATAAAGATATATGGAGAGACGAGAGAAAGAGAGTAAGATAAAAAAAATTAGAGAAGGGAGATAAAGAAATATAGAGAGACGAGAGAAAGAAAGTAAGATGAAGAATTAGAAAAGGGAGATAAAGATATATAGTGAGACGAGAGAAAGAGAGTAGGATAAAAAAAATTAGAGAAGGGAGATAAAGATATAAGGAGAGACGAGAGAAAGAGAGTATAATAAAAAAAATTAGAGAAGGGAGATAAAGATATATAAAGAAAAGAGAGAAAGAGAGTAAGATGAAGAATTAGAAAAGGGAGATAAAGATATATGGTGAGACGAGAGAAAGAGAGTATGATAAAAAAATTAGAGAAGGGAGATAAAGATAAAAATATATATATATATATATATAATATATATATATATATATATATATATATATATATATATATATATATATATATATATATATATATATATATATATATATATATATATTATATATTATATATATTTTTTAAGAAAAAAAATAATAATAATAATAATAATAATAATAATAATAATAATAATAATAATAATAATAATAATAATAATAATAATAATAATAATAATAATGAGTGTTTTTAATAGAGAAGGGAGATAAAGCTATTTGGAGAGACGAGAGAAAGAGAGTAAGATAAAAAAAATTAGAGAAGAGAGATAAAGATATAAAGAGAG
>SEYY01024620.1:0-2500 GCA_009176605.1 Armadillidium nasatum | reverse complement strand
TCAACCTTGTGACATTCAACACTTTAAAAACAACTTCTTTAAATTTCCATTTCAAAGAATCTTCCTAACTTTCTATTTCTTTCGAAGGTTCTCACGTTTCTCCTGTTGACTGTATAAACATCCTTGGCCTTCACATAAACAAAAAATGTCTTGCAAACCTCATATCACAATGGTTGCTAGGGCTTCCTCAAAGAAGCTTGGAGTTCTGTTTTGACAGCTAAAATTTTTTACTTCTTCGCAATTACGCCAATTATACATGGGACTCATCCGCCCTTGTATGGAGTACTGCTCTCTTATCTGGAGTTGCTCAGATTTCACCCGTCTTTTGGATAGGGTTGAGTCAAAGACTGAAACGTATAATTTTTTCGCTCTTTCTAATTCACTTGACCATTTATCTTTGCGACTTGCCGTTGGTGCCTTGATTCTTTTCTATAGGTACAACAGCTGTAATTTCTTGAGTGACCTGTCCACTCGTATACTCCCGCCTTTACGACGGCCTCTTATCACAAGGGGTGCATTTTTTGCACATAAATTTTGTGTGGACATAGGCAACTTCAGGCATGTCCGCTGTGATGCCTCCTTCTTTCCAACATCATGTTTTGTGGAATTCTCTTCAATATTCTGTGCTTTCTGCCAAATTAATTCACAATTACTTTAAAGCACACGTTTGTGCTCTGTGCTCACCTACGAAATTAGCGTTTGGCAAGACTTGTAGACTTTTTTTAAATTTTCTAATTGATCTAACATTCTCTCCTTGAATAGAGCTCTGCCCGTGAATGGTGGTGATATATATATATATATATATATATATATATATATATATATATATATATATATATATATATATATATATATATATATATATATATATATATATATATATATTAACTAATTGTTATCGATGTTACAACTCAATTACGATGCCACTATCAACCTGCTTTGCAGTCTGCTTTTATATATATATATATATATATATATATATATATATATATATATATATATATATATATATATTATATATATATATATATATATATATATATATATATATATATATATATATATATTTATATTTAATTACTTCATAAACGATTAGATTAAAGTTTAGACCTGTTAAATGATTGAACAAACAAATGTGAGATGATTAAAATAATGAATTTAGATGAAATTATAATTATAATTATAATTATAATTATAATTATGAGTGCAAGTTATAATTATAATTATCAAAATTAATGAAGGTTATAATAATATCAGCAGAATGGATTTAAAATAGTAATAAATACAACTACTGCTATAACTATTACTTTCCTAATACTGTTACTGCTGTCTCTATTTCTACTACTACTACTACTACTACTACTACTACTAATAATAATAATAATAATAATAATAATAATAATAATAATAATAATAATAATAATAATAATAATAAAAACAGTAATAAGGATAATTTCTCAGTAAGGAAAAAATGAAGAGAGTATTATTTTTAACCAAAGATCTCTCTCTCTCTCCTCTCTCTCTCTATATATATATATATATATATATATATATATATATATATATATATATATATATATATATATATATATATATATATATATATATATATAGAGAGAGAGAGAGAGAGAGAGAGAGAGAGAGAGAGAGAGAGAGAAAGAGAGAATGTGCTCTACTTTACTGTTTAGGGTTTAAATAGTCGAAAAATTATTTATAGTCGGTAGAATTAGGATATAAATAGACAGAACATATAAATTTTGTAGTAAAATTGCAAGAAAGTTTCAGCTATAAATTATAGAATTGAGATGACTCCAAATTAGAGACTAGAGAACAGACAACATCGTTGCACACACATATGCGCAACATCAGTTTTTGACTGAAAATTGAGGGAAGAGACAGTCTGAGGTAACAGGGTTTGCTGTCAGCGCACCCAAGCACCTGAGTTTCGATTAAGAAGAAAAGATTAGGCTTAGAAGAGGAAATGTGGTGTTCGACAAAAAAGAAGTATAAAAAAAAGACTGCGAATGTTGCAGATTCTAATGAAAAAAGATGACTGTGCACCTGGGCAAGCTGGGAGGCACCATCCCATACATCGGAGACTGTCAACTCCCAAGCAAGTGATGATGGGGTGAGGGATGGATGAGCTGCATTCTTTGAATGCCGCCCCTCCAAGTATCTCCGAGGCAGATATGTGATTCAACATTTTTTTTTTGTTTTAAAAAGTAATGTGAAGAAATGAGCTGGAGAGCTAATGAGAACATAGACATTGCAATATGAAATGGGTACCATAGAGACCCTCTCAGAAGGTGAAACGCTTAAAGTTTAAAGCGGAGGGAAACGGAATGCTATAACCCATTCTATCACTCTGCTGGTTATGCCCAGAGGGGGTGGGAGTGCTACTTACATCGCTTTGAACGGCGCAACTCTTCCCCTATATATATATATATATATATATATATATATATATATATATATATATATATATATAATATATATATAT
>SEYY01024619.1:7500-50000 GCA_009176605.1 Armadillidium nasatum | reverse complement strand
TATTAAAAACGGATGCTATCAGAGATTAAAAAAAAAAATGAAAAATACTGTAATAATTTTTAAAAACTTGTAGTTTTTATTAGAATTGTTTAGATTAATGGGTGTATTCCTGTAATGAAATATATATATATATATATATATATATATATATATATATATATATATATATATATATATATATATATATATATATATATATATATATATATATATATATATATATATATATATATATAAGCATGATTGACGACTTGTGTATAGTTTTGCATAATGAAGGTTAATTTAAATTTTTTTTCTTGAAATATTGAGTGGATATAATTTAATTTATTGAATATTACAACCATGTAATATCATTGATGTGGAAACTATTATTTTGTTTATTCTTCTAAATTCGACTTTCATGTGGAAAAGGGAGAAGGATTGAGGTTCATTACATTAAAGAACAAATAGTTGCTGCAACGCATATTATAATAATAACAATAATAATAATGATAATTAATAAAAATAATAATAATAATTAATAAAAATAAATTTAGAGGCAAATCATTGAAATTTGAACCTAATCAGACAGGAAATAATAGAGGTAGAAAGTTTTTAAAAACTAAATTTGTAAATATTAAAAAAGGTTACAATTATTTGGTATGCTATTGCAAAATAGAAGGAATTTATAACAATTTAAGTTAAAAATTTTGATATTTTTTTTTGGGGGAGGGATATATATATATCTTTAGTTTTGGGAACTATATATATATATATATATATATATATATATATATATATATATATATATATATATATATATATATATATATATATATATATATATATATATATATATATATATATATATATTATATATATTAATCTGTGTAGTTCTATATTAGTTTGTTTAGATCTATAATTTTTTTAATTTTTTTATCGGAGTTATTAGACACATGGAATAAACCACAAAATGAATTAAATAATTATTATTATTGTTATTGTTTCAGGCTGTGCTACATGGAGCTGTCATAAAGTTGAACAAGCGTTATGGGCTCATTTTGTTGTATCAGAGCTTAAGAAAGATCTTTTGGATGGTATGCCAGAAGGGAAGAGCCCCGCTGTTCCTCCCACACAAGTTGCCACCGAGAATGGTGGGGGACCTCAGGACGATACAGATTCTCAGAAGAAAAATGTGAGTATTCTTAAGTAGTAATAATAATAATAATAATAATAATTATTATTATTATATTATTATTATTATTATTATTATTATTATTATTATTATTATTATTATTATTATTATTATTTCCTAAGAGATGACCCCTTCTATAGTACATTACAAGGTGGCAGGGGAATATTGAATATGTGGTTTGATGAACTTCATCCATGCATAGAATAATCCGTAATTTTACATTAGACAAAAAAAAAACAAAAAAAAACAAAAAGAAATTCTGAGTCCCTTTGTACTGAAAACAGAAAATGTAAAATAACGGTAAATTTCACCTGATAACTATTATCAATTTATTCATTGGTAAAATGAAAGTAAAGAACTTAAATTTTGTTTCTTGTATCTTTTGTTTGAGCTTGAATTTCTCAAAGGAAAAAAAATAGTTATAGATTTTTTTTGGGTTTGTTTATATTTGTTCACTGATAGGACAGTTAATTTGCTTATAGAAGTTAGAGATTGGATAGTTGGTCGTGCTGTAAAAAATTGAGACTTAAAAAAGTAACATTTATTTATTACCTATAGAAAAAAAAACAAAAAAAACCTGTATAAATTACGCTCTTTGAAGAAAAATTATTATTATTATTATTATTATTATTATTATTATTATTATTATTATTATTATTATTATTATTACTTGTAGAGTTAATCTTACATTTTTTTCCTTAAGTCTTTAAATATAATCTGAAATTTGCCAACTAATATTAATTTTTATTTGTAAAATTTCTTTTGCTTTATATTATTTCGATTATCATTGCTTGTAAAAAAAAAAAAAAAATTTTTTCCTTCCAATTTTATGGAGATAAAATATATTTATTGTTGAGCAAGGGATTTAAATAGATTTATGATATAGAAAAGTTGTAGTTGTTTAGGATTGAATTAAAAAACAAAATTGTTTGATGTTTTATATTTTAAAGTAGGGTTGTAGTAGAGCCAGGAGTAGTTTTAAATTATTTAGAAACCAGACGTTAAAAAACACATCTTCAGATATATTTGATAATTTCGATGAAATTTAATCTGACAGAAGCATTTGTTTTTTCTAAGAACAAATTTGTCACTCGGATTTTATAATAAATTGTTTACTAAAATATTTTTTCATTGTAAGTTGAAACTTTGTATCGAAAATTTTATCAAGAGACATTTTGCAAAACTAAATAATAATAATAATAATTATAATAATTATAATAATTATAATAATTATAATAATTATATAATTATAATAATAATATAATAATAATAATAATAATAATAATAATAATATATAATAATAATAATAATTATAATAATTATAATAAAAATAATTAGTAGTAGTAATTCCTTAGTAACTTAAAAATTTTGCAAGTTGTCTTTATAATTTGGAGGGAATAGATCTCAAATTTCAGTTATTAAAATCATCCTTTGGTTAATATAGTTTTTATTATATATATATATAAATATACCGTTAAAAGTGTATATCTATATTTTTATCATATGACAAGCTACAAATTCATGAAAACACTTTAAGTAGGGTATGATTTTTGAATAATCATGAAAAAAAAGTTTAACAAAGATATTTACGTTCACTAAATAAGTACTTATAATATAAATTAATAAAATCACAGTGGCCTAGGCACAACTTAGAACCATGAGAATATTGCTGTAAAAGTTGGACAGTCTTAAAAAAAAAAAGTTGTGGTTAGGAAAAAAAATGTGTGAAATCTACTATTTCAGCTGAATTATGTATACATATATTAAAAATACACTTGAGTGAATCTAATATCAGAAAATATGAATGAATCTTACAGATGTTTTGTTTTTAAACTTATGAGAAAAAATTAGCTGAATGTTCAAAAAAGTACCAAACCAAAATTAAAAGTACCTTAATACTTACGTTTTTAATTTTAAAAATTATTTTTCAGGGAAATTCTGTAGCAGAAGAGAACACCGACTCAATGGATTCGACGGCTAATAAGGAAAATTTGACGTCCAACACAGAGATGATTAGCACAGTTAACACAAACGGCACATCAGACCCGGAGGACAGTAGGGCGAGTATTTTTTCAGCTTGCGAGGACACTAACGACTCTATGGCCGTATCTGAAGCTCCTTCAGAGGCTCCTTCAGAGGCCCCATCAGAACAGGCTAGCGAAGGTCCTTCAGAGAGTTGCGAGGCTCCTTTCGAAAACGACGATCACTCTAATCTGGAGGAACCTTCTGCTAAAAAGCTCAAACTAGATGAATAGTGCTTTGAGTGACCTGTGCTTTCATTTAAGTGAAAGAAGAAAAAAAAATTTTTTCTATTGAAACTTAATTTGTAAGAGAAAAAAAAAAATATATTAGATAATAAATTAAAAAGAAAAAGTGCTCCTTGACTGTATAATACTGCTTTCTTAGGTTTTCCTCGTTATACATAGATATTTATTTTACCAAAGGATATTTCTTCTCTTTCATACATTCCATGGGTTATTATTATTATTATTATTATTATTATTATTATTATTATTATTTTTACCCTGTCCTTTTCATTATTTTTCTCTATATTTTTTTTTTGCTACCATGGAAAGGTGCACCAGTACTGTAATCATAGATAAGTTTTTAATTGATCATAGTAGCGGTTTTAGATCCTACTATTCCGATATATATATATATATATATATATATATATATATATATATATATATATATATATATATATATATATATATATATATATATATATATATATATATATATATATATATATATATATATATATATATATATATATATATATATATATATATATATATAACCAAGGAAAACTTATCAATGCAGTGTTATATTACACACAAAAGTTCAAACCAACCTCTAGCTTTATATATATATATTTTTTTTATTTTATTTTTTATATGGGCGGGGTTTGTTGGAACTTTATTTCAGTCATTTGAGCTCCCCATTTTTTTTTTTTTTTTTCTAACAGTGCCTGTTCATGTAAGGCGCTCGGCCAATTTATATATATAATATATATAAATAAAAAAAAAATGTATGACTGTCTATGGAAGTGCAAATAAAAGAACTTGAAAAAAAAATATAGTGAATGTTAAAATTATTATTACTATTATTATTATTACTTTTAGTATTATTTATTTAAGTCAGTTCGCTTCTTTCATTATTATTATTATTATTATTATTATTATTATTATTATTATTAGTCTGCTTCTTTCTCTGAAATTCTAATAATTAACTAGTTTGATTCCTTTGTCTTATGTTATCCGATATACATTGTATATTTAATTTGCTTAAGAATTTAATTATTTATATTACACTTAACAAGAAATTTAGTGATTGTAAAGTTGCTTGGATGTATACCGTATTTTTATTATTATTATTATTATTATTATTATTATAAAATGTTATTAGTTATTGTTATATATATATCATCATCATTGTCTTGCGACTGACTTCAGGGCTACATTCACATCACTTGCACATACATACTTGTCGCATTTCTTTATATAATGTATATATAAACCGTATATATTATATAAACTTAGGTAGGTGTAGTAGAGGAGAAATGGATTTTGTGAGAAATCTTCCACAATATTCTTTTTTTGTTAATATTTATATACATATATATGAAATAAAATTTTTTGAAATGAGGTACCGTATTATTCGATTTAACTTTTTTTTTTATTATAGATAGGGAAAACTTTTTTTTTGTTTTTATTATTAATTTTATTTTTAAAACGAGGTTTGAGGAAGCTATTGCATTAATGTAGAAGTCGCCTTCCCTGTATTGAACAGGTTTTCTTAATTTCCTCACAAGACTCAAGCTTAGGTAAGACTTTTGTTTACGACCTTCTTCTGTTTGTAAAAGTAATGATTACTCTTTTTTTTTTTTCATTCTTAATCATTATCATCGTCATTTTCATTCATTCATCATCATAATCATCATTTGTAATAATTAATAGTAGTAGGTTAATATTATAATTATGATTATTATTTAAAAACGGTAGACTGCACACGTTGTTATTGGTATTGAGATAAAAATTCATTTATCAGGGTCATTAGAAACTGTTAATCTATAAAAATTAAGTTTTATGAAGTTCTTATTTAAAAAAAAAAAAAAAAAAAAAAAAAAAAAGATATTATGGCCTTACCATGAAAAATTTGGTGTTTTAGTATATTCTATTATTTCAGTTTTATGTGATAGACTTAGTTATAATAAAGGATTCACACCATTGAGTAACGTATTAGTCCTTCGATTATGTTTTTATGATTAAAATTACGATTATGTTTTTATGATTAAAATTAATTTTAATTGGTGAGAAAATGAGAAAACATCGAGAGTATTTGAATTAAGAGATTTTGTTGTGAATTGTTGTAAACAGAAGGCCCACAAATGAAGAATGGTTAATGAATTCTGTGTATTATCAAAACCCCTTGTAATATAACCGGACAAGTACATATGAAAATGATAAAGATGTTATCGCCATTTAGTGATTGTTGTAATAAAGTATGAATCCTATTGTTCTTGGTGATAATTTGGTGCTTGCAAACTATTTAATACCTTTGAACATTATGACGTTTAATTATCTTATTTGATGATAGGCTCTTACTTCAGATTCACCCATTGTGAAGGAGGGCAAATATTTTACAGGTACCAGATTTTTAGACAATTCAAATTGTAGTCCAAATTTCTTATGAAAAAATGCTTATTTGAATAATTGTGATTCAGAAGACTGGTTATAAATTGGGTGAATGTTCATCATGTTTTTAAATACTATGGAAATTTAGCATTTCAATGACAAATGTGATATTGTCATTGAACATCAATGTTATATAATTTAACCAGTGTTTCACAAGATTTTAAAAATTTAAATTATGTTTACAAATATAAATCAAAACTGAGTATATTATGATAAAGAAAACCGTAGCTATCATTAGGAAGCTATTCTTGAAAGAAATAGTTCTAAACCATTTATAGATAGGTCAAATGAGTCTTCTTAAAAAAAAAAAAAAATTTTTTTTGACACAGCACAATTTTTCATGTGGGAAAGACTCTTTCTTATGTTAAGAAGGTATCGTAGGACTCAAAATATGTTTAAATTTAACATTAGGACTTGGGAAGGTTTGTAAGATGATAGATTTAATTTTGAAGCCAGTTTCGCGAGGCACGATATATAGTTCTCAACTATTTACAAACCGGTTCAGTAAGTCTCTCAATATTATTTTCAGTCAGCATGATGAAAAGTATGGCTATTTTTCAATGTGATTTACATTATATATGTTAAATGAATCAAATGTACCAGAATACTTAATATGTCTTAGAATTATAATGAAAAGGTATACAAAAATAATTTCCCATATGGCCTTATGTTGCTGAAGCTAAAATAAACGCGTACAGAAACAATGAGGGAGGTTCTTCGTGACCCTCTATGTGTAATTTTTTTCTTTTTAAATTAGGAACGCTTATACTTCTGAAGGTGAGGGTTTTACAATCGTGCTCGCCCCTTATAAGTATATTTAATTTCACCTACCTGGATATCTTAAGTGCTGTAAAGAGTTAATGCGCCTCGGGTTATTAGCAACTATACTGCTATGACAATGTATCACAATTAAATAGTTTTTCCTTTTCGTTCCTTGATGTGTACGTACCATTACCTTGCTTGCCTTATTGTTTGTTTCGATGCCTGCCAGATATGACTCAACAACTTTATTATACAATTAACATACGTAAAAAATTGATCATTTTTACACCAGGAGCAATGATATCTGCAATACTGTCATTTACAAACTTATTTTTGAGTTCCGAATTATTTTAGTCTTATAATTATTGTTATCACCAGAAATATTTTTAATAGCAGATATGCACTCCATATGAAAAAAAAAAAAAAACAATAAAAAAAAAAAAAAAAAAAATATGTTGACAAGAGATAAAAATTTTGCTTTGAAATAATATTTTCTCAAACTTAAAGGATTACAAATCCATCTTTTACAGTAGAATATTTGAAGTATAGAACTAAAACGCATGGTTGGTGAAAATAATTCAGACTTTTACAAATTAAGAAATGTTAACAGCAGTACTCCACCAGCGATCCAACGATTAACGATCGCACAGGTGGATGCTTTAGCTAATTTTTAATTACACTACATTTCAGCGGAATCACAATTAGATTTGTTACAATTTTTCCTCTTATATAACTTTAAAAATAACATTTAATACTAGGTACAAGTTTCATGACTTTGTATAGGTATTTCAAGAATAGTTTCCAAGGATAGGCTCATGCGGCTTCTTACTGTCGTATCTTTTTTCAGTTTATAAATTAGTATCTTATATATGAAGCAATCCTCTCATTTCATCGGTGGATCGTGGCTCCTCGGTAAAGTGTGCAAATAAACGACTTGATAACACTGAGGAACCTATTCTGCTATTATCCAAGGTTTGTAATAAAACTCTAAACTACAGTTTCAATATTTGACTTGCTTTATACATTTGAGGCATTTACATGGCATATGTTCATATATTTATTTAGAGTTACAAGTTTTGTGTGCTTATTGTCTCTTGGTACTCAATAGACATGTTATAGACTAAGGACTCTGAAGTTAAAGTGATACGTCATAAAATTTCTCGTTTGCTAATGGGAGTTATTTTTATAGACTTTTTGAAATGTGCTAAATTTTTTCTCAATTTTAGGTACGTTTATTTAAATTACTTTATATATAATAAAAGTGTGAATGTTTAATATATTTTGTAACAGTTTTAAGAATGGTGCTCTTGCCATATGTAATTATAATTAACATACGGATTTCATAATCATGTTTAAAAAAAAAAAAAAAAAAAAAAAAAAAAAAACAAGCACAACAGTAATGACAACATTTAATATTTGTCATGAAAATATGTGCATAGTACGAAAAATTTATATAAAAAAAATAGTTTTAGGGGTGATGCATGGTCAAAGAATTATCATTATAGTAATTCAAATAAAAAATAACGAGTACAATCATTTCTAATAACTATTAAAAAAAGGGTGCATAACTAACCTTCATCTTTCCAGTCAAATTGCAAAACTCTTATGAAGAAATAAAAATTCCAAAATAACGTAGAATATAAAATTTACCTTTAAACAAAAGTACAGATAATATAGGAACAGCAAAATGATAAGAGAACGTTCAGAAAGAATTAGAGCAACAATGATTTTGTAAGTGAAGTTGCAATATAAAGGATGGAGTAAAATTTGAAATGAACTTGACGCAAGCTACAAATAGAAAATATAAGGTACAAACCTAATATCTTTATTGTTTTTCGAGTTCTAACAACTGCAAGAATAATTCTGAAATATATTCCTAATGAATATTTTCCAACACAAGAGTTTGAGTAGGTAAAAGCCTATACGATTTTCCATTTAATACAACCTTAAAATTAGCGACACTGGTACCTCTATACTTCAATTAACAATCACTATTTAAAAGTATAAATATAAGTAATAAAGTCTAATGAATGTTATAAATGTAAGGCTAACGATAATTTGTGAATTCGATATGACATAGGCCCGATTTCAAGCAACTTCAATCTCTGATTGGATAACCAATTTAAATCGAGCAACTTTTTTGGTTGAGGTTGAAATTAGTTAACGCCACTACCATCATATTATAGTCGTGTTTCTTCGTTTATATATTTGAATTTGGGGAGTAGCAACCAACCTCATAATTTACATCAGGTAAAAATGCTTTTTGACTTCATTACTTTATATATTTTTTTAAATTTTTGGTCTATATTTACATTAATGTCTTAGAAGAAAAGTTAATATTGATATAATTTCTGAGCTTCACTAACTAAAATTATAATAATTAATATATTTTTAGTTCTTCAGCTTTATTTTAATAATAGTTGAAATATTCCATCCAATTTTCAAAAGATTTTTTTGCTCTTCCAATTGCTAATCGGTTTCGTCCGCAAACTTTGGGCATCATCAGAGCTTAAAATCTAGTACATGAATGATTTAATATGTTAAGCCAAAAATTAACTAAGATTATAATTTTGAAAAATTATTAATAATATAGGTATTTAGTTTTCAAGCTTCAAATGAGGAATGTAGAATTTAAAATGATAGTAACAAACGCTGGTATGTTCCATTTGTCAATCACTCAGTCGCTTAACCAGTAAATGTCGACACAGTCAGACTCGGGTAAGTAAACTGGCACACGATGGTGACTAGCTGAAAGGGCATCAGCCGTATTCTTGATATAAATAGTAGTAAACTTACTTAACGTATAATTTAGTAGAATGGAAAATAATGGTAATAAATCAATCTTTGTAAATAAATAATAAATGGTCGTTTATCCCCTACTACGAAGTCCCATAATAGATCATTATTCTAAACATTTCAGTGGTAGCAGAGCGTAGTTGCTTGAAAAAGGGACTTCCAGGTAACTAAGTGCAAGAAAATCTACTTAAAGTTAAAGGTCAGAAGAGTAGGATTAGTTGAAGAAAGAAGAGTAATACTGAAGCTCAAAGAGAAGAAAAGAATGGCTCTCAACAATAAGGAAAGAAAACAGAAGAGAGTTCAGTGGTAGTGGAATTTCAAGAAGCAAAGATGGATTTGTAAGAATGGAGGATCCAATCGGTGTTGGAGGGTTCTACTGCAGTCAATCTAGGTAACTGAGTGGGGTTTGTAGTAGCTGAATTTGAGTAAAAAATCGGTAGTTGGAGGACAACAGCATTCAATCTAGAGGTGGCTGAGTGAAGTATGTGGTGGCCAAATTTATGAGAAATAGGCAGTCAATCGAGAGGTGACTGGGAGGAGTCTCAGTCTGTGGGAGCATACTTTGAGTGCATAATCGACAACGGTGAGCTATACGGAAGTCAATCTAGAGGTGGCCGAGTCGAGTCTGTGGTAGCCGACTTTGAATGAAGAATCGGCAGTGGTAGACCCTGCGGCAGTCAATTTAGAGGTTGCTGGGATGGGTGGCAGATTTGGATGATCAAAAGAAAGAATGGAAGAATCGGAAGCGAAGACGAAAACAAGTTTGAATGTTGAGAGGATGATTGTGGTAGCGGATTCATGGGAAGCGAAGAAGTATCCAGAGGGGATGGATTCGGAGGAGATAAAAAAATTAGTACAGAAAGGAAAAAGAATTGAGAAGAAAAAACAGAAAAGAAAATGGTGTAAGATTGATTAACATTTAAAAATCCATAATTACTATTCTCTCATCTTGGAGTTTTAAAAATTTCCAAATACTTTGGAATTTGATTGTTCTCCCTTCTTGAACAGTTTTCCAAAATTTTCTTGCAAGCATTGCCCTCTCATTTTAAGTAGTTTTCCTAAATTCTCTTACTCATACTGCTCTCATTATAGTATATTTTCATTTATATTTTGGCTACATTAAGCAATAAATAGACTTTATAATTAGAAGTGGAATTATTATTTTTACAAGATGTAAACACCAAATGAGAAAGGACGTTTCCATCGACTCCAATTTCACTTTTATACCTCTATAGGAAAATAAATTATTGGTTGCTTTTCAACACAAACCGTTTAATGAATGTATATAAATCTATGAACTGAGGGCCCTCCCCAGCCAAAGGCAATGCAAAATGTACTGAAAAGCTACTATTTCACAGTCATTCCCATCAGGTACCCAAGTTATATTTTTGTTGAAGAAAACCTTCAATGAATAGTTTCTAGTTAAAACAAATATAATGATGTCACAAATAAAATAATTCACATATTTCTAACATAATTCTAAATAACTTAATACGGACTATGTCCTTTCTCACCTTTTGTTTCATATAAAACGTACTCTGCATCTTAATAGTCAGTGTGAGTTAAAAATGTAAAAGTGCAATTTTTCATGATTGAGAAAAGTATTTATTTTCCTTCCAACTTTTTTTTTTTTTTTAGATCGTCCAACATTTGAAGTATGCTCATATCCTTTATCTTTCAACACATTCTCCTTATTTTTATAAGTAATGTTCTTTAATTCACTTTAATGTTATATCCTCTTTTATATTAAAAGTTGCGTAATTATTAACATTAGGAGCTAAAAAGATTAGAATGTTAATCTTTATACAAAAAAACTAAACTAAAGGAGTAGAAAAACTTTTTCCAGTGTTATCTAATTTTTACATGTATTCCTTTACTTTTCTTTAAAAGAAAATAATGAAAACATGATTACTTCAAATTCGAATGTAAAGACCAATGGAGACAATCGTGTCCTCCTTTTGACAAAGATTACATTCACTCCCAAACTCCAATTAACTATGAATACAAGATTTACCTTTCTTAATCGAATTCACAAATATGAAAGAAGACGACAATAAGCTAAATAACGGCTTGTACCTTGGGTGGCGGCTGTATTTTAAAAGAAAACATATACAGGGAAATAGGAGCAGTTTTTAAAACCGGACTCAAAGGATGGAAAATTCTCATGAGACATACAAAAAACACTTACAAGGCAAATAGTAATATCTGCTACCAAAGAGATGTTTTACACAAATTTACTAACAGTTACATGATAACGTCATCTTCCTGATTCTCCATAATAAAACCAAAAAGACAAAGGACACATTAAAAATTTGAAACAACAACATTATAACTACTAAATGATACTATATATATATATATATATATATATATATATATATATATATATATATATATATATATATATATATATATATATATATATATATATATATATATATATATATATATATATATATATATATATATATATATATATATATATATATATATATATATATATATATATATATATATATATATATATATATATATTATATATATATATATATATATATATATATATATATATATATATATATATATATATATATATATATATATATATATATATATATACAATTTGATTTATTCAAAAGATTTTTGCCTTTGGAAATACCAAAAATAAAATATACAAATAAAAAAAGTCTTAGAATAAAACCAACATCAAAATGAGAATAAAAATTAATGATTTAATGTAATGAAAATTTATTATATATATAATATATATAATATATATATATATATATATATATATATATATATATATATATATATATATATATATATATATATATATATATATATATATATAATATATATATATATATATATATATATATATATATATATATATATAAATATAATAATATATATATATATATATATAATATATATATATATATATATATATATATATATATATATATATATATATATATATATATATATATATATATATATATATATATATATATATATATAATATATATATATATATATATATATATATATATATATATATATATATATATATATATATATATATATATATATATATATATATATATATATATATATATATATATATATATATATATATATATATATATATATATATATATATATATATATATATATTAAGAAGTAATGGAGCGTAGTGATACTGATGGTGACATGTCCGTTGGAAGTTTACCATCTTTATTCATAAGATCTGTACTAGCTTCATGTAGTACTAAAATTCTAGCGGCATCAATATTCTCCTCTTCACAGGCAAGGTGTCTAGGAGAGGAAAAAAAAAACTTAAGAATTAAATATTCTTGTTTTTTTAAACTGATATACGACTTAATATAATTCAAAACATTGGAATAACAATTAAAATTACTTCATTTATACAGAGTGAGTCAAAAGGAATTTTAAATCTCTTAACTAGTTATAAAGGTTTTAAAAGAATCCTGAATTTGACTCTGCCTGTAACTTCAATTTTGGATATGCAAATTATCTAATTTAATTTGACTGGTACAGTCTTGATAGGCTTTTGTGGCTTATCTCTATTTTTCTTATATTCTTCTGTTCAACAAAATCTTTTAAATTGTTTCCAGTTCAGACTTCAAAATTCTGGTTTTATTACTCTCAAATTCTGTATGAAAAGTAAAATCTTGACAAAAAAAAAAAAAAATTTTTTTTTGATGAGGTTATAGTAACTGGAATATAGTGGCAGTGGTAAGCAGTTTCTCAAGTTTTGGTTAAATGTATCTTTAAATATATAAATTGATGCTTAATAATAATAATAATAATAATAAATTTCTTCTGTTTATTTTCTTTCACTGGTACATTTGTTTCTATACCAATGGATAAATTTATAAAGTTTTATAAATTCTTCGATTTATTAAAGACTAGATTAGTTGGTTGAGAACATTCTTCATGAATGTAAGAATCAAGAGCTGATTTCTTCTCATGAAAACCAGGGTGAAAAATGGATTACTTATTTTATTGAATTCAGGTTGAAGTGTGACAAACCTTTAGTGTTGGAATGCTCCTTTTACGAAGTTTGGTGAAACATTATGAAAGAATTTTCTTAATTTAAAAACTGGAACAAATATTTACTAAAGTTAAATTTTTAGTTCTTTTTATATTATCCAACGAAATGCTTATTATTTCTAAAAGCATTTAATTAAGTATGGAGGAGGTGTTAAAGGTATTTCTTTACTAGCCTATAGATACTTTATCCATTGAGGCTATTTTATTTTATTTTTTAGCTTATAAATGTAACATATGGATCTAAATACTTATGAGAACACATCCTTTAAAAATACATAAACAATACATACCGTACTAGACTCAAAAAGTTTGCCAGCTATAAGCCTTGTCCATTTAACCACAAAAACTCTACTTACCTTTCAAAAGAAAAGCAAAGACAAGGGAGGCATCTGTTCTTAAAATTAATCTTTTCATTTGTCTATTTAAAATACATTAACAACAAGAGTAATAATACTTACAACGCAGAATTTCCTGCTAAATTTACAGCATCAACATTACACATATTATATTCGAGTAGACGCCTCAATGATGATAAATTGTTCTTGCAAGTTGCTCTGTGCAAGGCTGTTTCTCCCATTTTATCTGTTATATTAACATCTGCACCATTGTCCAAAAGAATAGATATAATCTGTTTGGATGAAGAAAGACATGCACAATTAATATTGCACAAAACTGGCTGGAAAATTGAAAAAAAAAAAAAAAAAAAAAAAAAAAAAAAAAAAAAAAAAAAAGTTTTAAATTTCAATGAAGGAAAAATAAATTTCTGTTGTACAAGTTAAATCTAAAAGAAAAGAAAAATCAAATCTTAACTATCTTTTGTGTAAAATTTTCTTTAGGTGTGACGATTTCGAATGGTACAAATTCTTATTATGGAAAATTATTCTAAGGATTTAGTCCCCAAATCCCCGATTCCTGCATTCCTTCATTTTCCTAGCCAATATGCAGTACCGAATCTAGATTGGTGCATACATGCATAATTGTTATACTCAAATCGTATATTTGTTTTGTCAACAATTTTACTAAGTATTGATTATTATAGATGAAAACAAAAAGGAATATGATCAAGTTCAGGGTAATGGGATGGTAAAGGGATTTTGGTTACTTGGAGCACACTTGGACATTGCTGATTCACTCACATATATATACAGAAATTAAAAAATAAAACAAATAAATAAATCGTTTTATATAAATTTAAAAAGTTGCCAAAATTAATCATTAAAAATAAATACAATTTATGTTTTCTGATACATGAACCTGGGGTAAATAGTTAAAATCTAAGACTTTATATATTTAGAATTTGTAAAAGATAAAAGATAAAATACCGTATTAATATTCAGTGTAAAAATACTATTTTCTGAGATAATTATATTTTCTCTCAATTCATATATAAGTACAGTATTTATAATTAAAATTCTGTATATAAGTACAGTATTTATAATTAAAATTAACATTTATAATTAAGTAGATTAATCAGTAGAAACCGACCGGCGCCCCGGCCCCGGCTAAAAATCAGGGAAACCGGGTTAGGTTAAAATGGGAAATTATACTTGACAATACAATTTCAAAAAAATTTTTTTAAAAATTTTCAGCCGATTCTCTTGAAATTTTCAGGTATATATTTCTATTTCCTGAGTCTATAACTATTAAAAATTTTTTTTTTTTTTTTTTTTTTTTTTTTTTTTTTAATTTGACCCTTTTCAAATGAATGGCAAGGCCAAACCACTTTTCGGAATGACCTGAAATTTGTATGTATATTTAAAATTCTATTGGCAACAAAAACTTGTAAAGACTTTTAGTTAAGGAAAAATGTTATAAGCCAAAAAACAACTAAAAAAAAAATCCACCTTTTCGGACAAAAAAAAAAAAAAAAAAAAAAAAAAACTACAACTATACATTTATTTTTGGTGGGTGTATAGAGGAGGGATGGGATACAAATTCCTCTCTATTCTTTATTCAATGCGATTCGTTGGTTTAGAGATATAGCATTGAAGACAGTCAATTTTTTGACCAAATTTCATAAATTCCCAAAGTTTTTTAGGCTATATCTCTCTTCAAACAAATAGCATTTAATAATAATATAATATATAATATATATATATATATATATATATATATATATATATATATATATATATATATATATATATATATATATATATATATATATATATATATTTTTGTCTCCTCTGGTGAGCAAAGGCTGGAGGCCCACCAAATCCCACAGAATTGGGGAACATTATGAATCTGGTCGCTAATGGCTGACGTGACACGACACACGGCAATTGAAAATGTGCAAGTCAAAAGAAGTTGGGAAAATAGATAAAGGGAGTGTGTTCCAGACTTTACCAGTAGAGTACATGTAAAGTGAGCACAGCGGTTAAGTCTGGGGTCAGAGAGTTGGACAGAGAAAAGATGAGACTGTGTAGAAAGTCGTGTAGCACGAGGTTTTCTCAATGGAGGATTATGCGACGAGAGTGTTCAGAAGAGCATCCGTTGTAATAGCGATAGTATAGAAAAGTGACGCAACAATTCGACGGGAAGAAAGAGATTGGAGAGAGTAAGTAAGAGCAAAAGAGTTTATAAGATGAAAGGCCCTAGACTCCACCTTTTCGAGAAGAGCTGTATTTGTGGAACCACCCCAGATGTGCGAGGCGTACCCCATACAACTGGGGTGGCGTAAAAAAATACCACGAAGGCGCCTCAGAACACCCAACCTCTTAAAAGCTTGTTAGTGAGAGAAATAATATCTTTCCAAGAAAGATCACGAGAAAAAGAAACACCGAGAACTGAGGACAGATGAAGGTTTGAGTTGAGGGTTTTCGAAGAAGATCATAGTTGTGTGGAAATTGTGTCGAGTAGAAAGATGGAGTAAAGTTTTTGAGGCTGAAAGCGATGCTCTCTTTCCCACTTTGAAATACGAGAAAATTCAGAGGTCAGTTGCTCCAAGCCATCCTTTTGTAAAAGACGTCTTTAAAAGATAAAATAGTCCGTAGGATTAGGAGACGAAATATAGACAGAAGATCATTATTAAAATTAGAAAAAGAGTGTAAAAATACTATTTTCTGAGATAATGGAAATCAAAGCTTTGTATTTTCGATATGTCTCAATTCATATATAAGTACAGTATTTATAATTAAAATTCTGTTAAGGAAATTTTTGAAAATCCATTATATTATAAGTGAATTTTGGTACTAGTATTAAAAAACCTATAATTTTAAAATTTTTTTAAAGTAAAATTTCACTTTTGATTTATAATTAAGTAGATTAATCAGTGGTAATAAAATTATATAAAATTACAACTGCCTTAAAACAAAGAAAATTTTATATAGTTGGTATGTGTGACAACTTTTGTTTTTGTATGTATTTGGGTAATGGGGTTGGCAAATTTGTTTTAAACAGAGCAAATGAAGAAGTTGAAAAAAGTGAAAAATAATACGTAAGAGATTTTTTTTATTTTTTATTTTTAAAAGTTTTCTTTTGTGTAGTTTTTATACTTCAATTCCTTTCCCTTACTACTTTATTGTACATACAATGTCGAGATGAATGATATAATTCCTAAAACAAGTTAAAAAATAAATATTCTAACGAATTAAAATCTAACTATTTTTAAAAATTTTATTCTCTATTTTCAATACTTATTAAGCTTATTCTTTTGTCAAATATCCCGTTGATGGATTGCGGGTGCAGTGTCAGTACATATGCCTACCTGCTACTAGAAAGATTTAATTAATTTCACTCCATCAAGAAATCTTAATGTAAGACAGCAATATAGCTTAAAATCTACTATTAACTGTTTTTATTAAAAGCCGATGTCGTAATGAACATAAAACAATTTTTATTTATATATATTGTTTAGTTTATTTGAGTCCAAACTCAAGCTGCAGGCATGGTCTGCCTGATTACGCAAAACTCCAAATAATTGGAAGTCCACATATATATATATATATATATATATATATATATATATATATATATATATATATATATATATATATATATATATATATATATATATATATATATATATATATATATATATATATATATATATATATATATATATATATATATATATATATATATATATATTTTTTTTGGAGGGTCGAAATTTGGTATCTTAATTCCACACCCTGCACGGAGTTCAGTATGGATATCTGTATGACAATGTGAATTATTGGAGCTATGTGACCTCCCTTACCCCTCGCAGAGTACCCCCCCCCTAAACTGAAAAAATGGATAAAAATTGTAATTTTATTATTGAACAGGCTTTAATGTTAGGAATATAATTGAAAAGAAACAATTTATTTTTTGAATAAACACTAGTGATAGATATACTATATTATACAAATATATGTATCGTACCTTTACAAAACTTCTTACAATTACTTCCATTGATCTTTGTATTCAAAAGTTGGCATACATTTTCTTAATTCTATGACATTCAGAATATATTTATGCCTGTTTTTTTATAGCCAATTCGATCTTCTGAGGCCCTAGTGACTAAGCTAATTGCACGTTCCACCCCTTGGGTGTTACAAGGAATAGGAAGAAGTTCGATGGGTTTTATCATAGCTTGAAGTAAACCTTGATTTGAAAAATATTGTAAGATCGGTGGGGAAGTGACGGTTTCCTTGTTCAAGTCGATCATCTCAGTATAAGCATTAGCATTGAAATTAATATTATTTGGCAAGTCAAAATTTCTTATTGGTCCTCTTCTTGTTCTTGCATTTATTATACGATCAACAGCTGTCTTTCTAATTTCTACCCTACGATCTGTGATGATTGAAATCAAAATGTTTTCTGGATGAGCAAAGCAAGCATTGTTCCTGAGAACATTTTCCATGATTATGCGATGCTCCTCCCTCTGATTTCTGATGAGAGAAATTAAGTAATAAAAATTCATAACATCGTCTGTAGCTTTTGGATGCGATTTAATCCGAAACCAATATGAGGCATATACTTCTAATAATATTTTAATTAAATTCTACTAGCTCTTGTGAGTCATCTTGCTGGAGATTTTAAGGTCAATTCCTTTGAAATGGTGCCAGATTTTATTCCAACGCACATCTCGTAGAGATATTTTTGATCATTACTGAGATCTTTAACTATTTCTTCGGGAACCTCAATTTCACATTGCACAGGTGTAAATTCAACGATTTTTGCTTGCGTTAAATAGTGACTTATTTTATTTCTGATCAAACCTTCGAAGCTTTTCGAACCCGTTGTTTTGCCATTAATACTTTCGAATACATGTCTAAAGGGTAATTCATTAGCATGCAGAAGGCATATTAGCCACTGAAGAAGTCTCTCAATGTGAATTATACCACCTATACGTCCTGTGTTTACAACTGTTCCGTCACAGATAATTGCTTCAAGTGAATTAAAACTATGTATATCAGTAAGAAAGGTGACTAATCTTCCTTCTATGCATCAAGCGCTTCCGTTGTCAGGAGTGATGTTATACATGTAGATATCACAAGGTTCTTTAACAACAACGATGTGTTCTTCATGTTCTGTCCCTGTAAGTGTTTTGGTTTGATCTTTTCTTCCATCAAAACCCATGCACATAATGTTTTGTTGCTGCAAATTGTATAAAATGTCTTTTCACAATCCGACTCTTTTTCTTTCCCTTTCTACTTTTTTTCTACCTAGCATATTGCCTTGGTTGAGGATTCCCCATATCTTCCAAAGCAGCATTAACAATTGCAGCAGCAGCCCTACTACAGATATTAGTATTTGGTAATCAATGAGAAGACAATTTATCATTTGTAAATATGTTTTGATTGTTTTCTTGTAATTCGAAATCTGGAAGAAAAGATGAATCACTTCTTGTCTCACTTTCAATATTTTCGTGAATGTCGTCAGAAGAATCAGAGTTACTATATGACACTACATGAAATTTTTGCACGTTCAAAGTTTTCATATCTATTGCACCAAGCTGGTTAATTCTCTGTTTTTGTCCAACAAACGATTCCCATTCGATCACTGGAATTCGAATATAATATATTTTCAATTAGACTATCTCAAAAAGGAAAAAAAGTTTGTATTTATTTTTTTTTTTTATATTTGTTTTTTTTTTTTTTTTATTTATATATATATATATATATATATATATATTATATATATATATATATATATATATATATATAAATATATAAATATTTATATATTATATAATTATATAAAAATTATATAAATTTAAAAAAAAAAAAATGAAAAAATATTCCCACGGCTACTATGTGAACCCCCAAGACATCTCATGGAATCAAACCTGGATTCGTCCAAGCTAGACCGTGCTACCATTTCTGCCATACGGACATAATTATGTGCCGGCCTGCCCGCATGACTACTCTGTGAGACCTCGAGATTTTCATCTCTTGGAATCAAACCTGGACTCCTCCAAGCTAGACCGTGCTACCATTTCTGCCATACACATAGTTAACTTACATGCATGACTACTCTGTGAAACCACAAGACTACCCTCTCAGGGATTCGAACTTGGACTTCTGCAGTGCTAGTCCGAAACGTTACCACCTCGCCATGACAATACCAATAATAATATAATAGTTTAATATATTTAAACTTAAAAATTGTTAATTTTCATACATATAAATACAATTTTGAAGTCAAATTTCTCAAATATGATGTTCTTTTTCCTATCAATATATAATGTATTATTATTATATAAATATTTATATTATTATATTATTATATATATATTATATATATATATATATATATATATATATATATATATATATATATATATATATATATATATATATATATATATATATATATATATATATATATATATATATATATATATATATATATATTAATATAATTTTAAAATTATATTATATATATATATATATATATATATATATATATATATATATATATATATATATATATATATATATATATATATATATATATATATATATATATATATATATATATATATATATATATATACTCAGTACCATATCCCGCATGATGCAGGGTGGTGTCGAATGCAGAAAGTATTTATATTCCTGCAACCGTACGTGGGAAGGAAATACTGGTTAAGAGGGTTCCCAGCCTCTAGAACCATAAGAATGAATTTTTTTTTTTTTTTTATCATTGTTATATTGTTATTCCATTGTTATCCTTGAGAATTAGTCAACAGCAAATTCCTTATAAATGTTTTTTTATCTTGATCCTTTTAGCTATATATATATATATATATATATATATATATATATATATATATATATATATATATATATATATATATATATATATATATATATATATATATATATTATATATATATATATATATATATATATATATATATAAGCGTTCATGACTCTCAAAGGCATATTAGAAGATAACATTCCTTAATTAAAACCTACCAAGCTCAATGGTTTTAAGTTCAAACTAGTTGCTTGCAATCACCAACGAACCTAGGACAAAAGGGGGGTGGGTATGCGAGGGGTACAGGTGATCGAATATGATTCAAATTTTACCACATTACTTACGACGACATATGGAACTACGTTAAAAGTATGGAATTATAAAAACGAAAAATTGTATATGTTTCGACCCTCTCTCTAATATATATATATATATATATATATATATATATATATATATATATATATATATATATATATATATATATATATATATATATATATATATATATATATATATATATATATATTCAGACAAAGTTTATAAGAATAAATCAATCATTAATTTAACCAGTTACTTGCTGAAACCTTAAACCAGTTAATTTAAACCAAAAAAATTTAATAGCAAGCTTGTGAAAAGTTACTAATATTAAATTTTTTTTAATTTTCCTTTAAAAACCTAAACTCTAAATACAATTATGAACAAAAAAGTCAATAAAAGGATTTCTATTCCTTCAAACCTGTGGAAGTGCTATGAATCAAATAATAAGAAAAGTTATACAAATTAAGAATTAAAAATTGCATATTTTAAATAAAATATCCCTTACTTCAACATGATCCTTGGATGCCGAGTACTGTAGAGCTGAATGACCTCCATTATTTGTTGCATTTAAATCTGCTCCTCTTCCAATTAATAAACGTACAACTAATGTTCTACCAGCAGATGCAGCAGCAATTAAAGGCGTCCAACCTGACTATTATATTAGCGATTACTAATATGCATAAACAATATTTGCATCTTTACAATAAATAAAAATTAAGCAGCTCAAATTTTTACGTTAAAGAATTTTGCTATAGAAATGATTGTACATGTAAATATGAAATATATATTTTCTAGTACTCTTCCTTTATCTTGGTCTTATCTGCGAATTGAGCTACTTCCAAAAGAAACAAACTATTGTATTACTCTCTCAAGTCTCTCCTTCCTGGTGATTTAGCCATTTATGATATAAGCTAACCCCCATCTGCTCACTAAATTTGTAACAAGTTCTGAAGGTAAATAAATTTTTTAATTTTTTTTCAGTTACAGTATATATATATATATATATATATATATATATATATATATATATATATATATATATATATATATATATATATATATATATATATATATATATATTATGCATATACATATACATACATCATCTCTTGCATCAACTATAGCTCCATGCTCTATGAGCAAGCTGCAAAGTTCTTCATGTCCTCCAACTGCTGCCCAATGAAGAAGTTGACGACCACTCTGTAAAATAAGAATTCTAAACTTTGTGTGACTTTTAGAATAGTAAATTTGGAGCTTGTTTTGCTACCACTATAGTTTAATTCTCCTATTAAATAGAGTTAGAGGTCCCTGAGTATAATAATACTAAGCATTACTGTGAATAATAATAATAATAATAATAATAATGGAAACACAAGGTGCTTGTAAAACAATATTAATCTGTGGTATTTCAAGGTTTCATGTAAAAAAAAATAATAATCTAAATAATCAATTTCCCAATTATAACTTTAACTTAAAGTTTTCATAAGATTTTAAAATATTTAAAAATTTTAAAATCTAAAATAAATGTATTTAAAAAATTATTTCCATTAATTAAAATTCCTCCAAAATAGTCTATATTTTGAATCTATTTTAACCTAAACTAATGAAATTTACAGCCTTGATTGACAAAGACTTAAAGACTAAAACATTTGATTGCAAGGTATAGAAATCTGATAAAGGATAATTTACAGGCAATAGTAACATACTAAGTCCAGAACTCAAATCCTGTGTCAGGGACTCAATCAATTTTACAATTTAACAGAGACTCAAGACAATTTTTGTTGAATTGGAATCATGTCAGGCAATAAAGAATATTTTAAATGCGCAACTGAATAATATAAGAATATCTGCAATAATTGAAAACATTTTACAAAGAGTGATCAGATGACACTTGTTAATTGTAACTGATCATGCTCTAATTACAAATCCTGAATGGATGATAACTAAGGTATTCAAATTGGGGTATCAGATTCCTCAATAAATTCTATCTGAGAAATGGTTGCAAATTCAACTATTAGCAACTGTTTTTGAATCAAGATTGTAAAACTACTATTCACCAAATTTTTACAAATAAAAAAATAAAAAAATGGATTCTTTGAGTGAATAATAGAAGCAAAAGGTTAATGGACAATGTCTAATAGAAAACTGATTTGAATACCTAATCATTTAATTATAACACAGGATAATAAAAATTATGAAAGAGAAAAGTTAATGTTTTTTATTTTTTTAAATACTTCTTTCAGTTATTAATGAAAGATTATTACCATACTTGTATAAATGAATATGAAACAACCACTATACAAGCTGCAACTACAATACAGTGATTTTTAAAAATCATTTATGTAAAATATTTTTAAAGCATTAAATGAAATCATATTAATCAAAAGTTTCCAGCACTGTACATGATTGATTTTTTTTTCTGTAATACAGTAAAATATGATGCAAATACAAATCAGTGAATAAATACTATGAATATAAAGTGCAATAATAGGAAAGGGTGTCCAAATAACTTCTTTTAAATATTTCTTACCATTGCTCAAGAGAAAAGCTCTAACTAAGGAATATATAATTTTACAAGAATATACAAACAGGAATCTACTTTAAATCTTCAAAATAACAATTTGATGCATCATATATAAAATTATAACGAAAAATAAAATTGGAACAAATCATTCAAGTGTTGGATTCTCAAAATTATCCAATGGTTATAACATTTTTTTATTTAGCATGCATTGAAGGTAAAGGTAAAGTTATAGACCTATACAACAAAAAATTTGCATAAAATATTTTTAAATAAAAGTTTTTTAATACCAAGACAAACTTACATCATCAACTGCAGTTAACAACTTGTTATCCTGAAGAATTTCCTCCTTGATGATTTCATAGTTTCCTTCATATGCTTTTGAGTGTAAATTATTATTTAAGGGGCTTAAGCTTATACCAGACATTTGGATTAATTTTGGTTCTATTAAATGAAACAAAAATGATAAAGGGCTTTGTAATTCCAAAATCTAAAAAATAATGTTTAAAGATAATAAAATAAAAATTCTTTATGGTTTAAAAGACAAACACATAAAACTAACTATTTAACTTATTTTTTACTTGGTTAGGACTATTTTGGTGGGTGATGATCATTAGGGGACTGGCCAATAGATCATTGCTTTCAATGTTTCTTGCATCTTGAATTTGTGTTTCTATATTATGGAGAGACCATGTCTTTTCTACATAGCTACACTAATGTTTAATCTGGGAATTCCAGTATATCAATACCCTTTGTAATTTCTCTATAGTTGATTACTGTCATTTGCCAATTAATGCATCTGTTGTATACATTGTATTCTAATCATGTTGTATTGTAACCAAGCATCTAAGAATAGACAAAGTCAATAAATCTATTGTTGATTGCACTGGACATGCCATAAAAAAAATAATGCTAATTTACTAGTAAAAGTCCACTCACTACACCAATAAATAAAGTTTTTAGCACATGAAATGTTTATTGTTTCTATTGTAATAGTTTATAGTGAATATCCAACATGATATTTATTACCCACAGTTTTAATATTATAACATTTTTTAAGTACTGACTTTTAAGAATTTTACGTTTACCATATATTTTTTAGTGATGCTAATGTAAAAAAAATACTTTAAATGAGTGCATATTAAAAGTTTATTAGTTTTAAAGTAATTTAAGTATGATATGAATGTGGATTAGCTTGAGTTTTGGGGCCAAGAAAAAGATTTGGGTTATGCAAGCAGTAATCAAGGTATAATCACAATATTGCTTACAAGAGCAAGGAAGTTAAAAGGGAATACAGCTATGATTTTAGGTATAATCACAATATTGTCCTTACAAGAGCAAGGAAGTTATATTTGCTAACTTCACAGACATGTATATATAATAGCAATGTTATGCCAGTAAGAGTATTGTACACAAATAAAGACATATTTGCTAAAGAATGTTAAATGTAGAGTAACAAGAATTTCTGGTTTGGAGTATGAGTAGAGACTGAGGGAGTTAGAAATGTTTTCTGTTGAAAAGTATTTCTTAGGAAGGATATGACACAAGTTTACAAAATACTTAAATCTCTCAATAATTCGGAGACCAATAAATTCTTTAAAGTAGATCATGGAAGGGAAATTCAAGGAGGCATGATAGTTAAAACAAAAGTAATGCCATCTTGATGTTAAGAAAATACTCATTCAACGATAGGATTGTTAATTTTTTTAGAATGACTTGCCACAGAGAGTTGAAATTATGATTAATTTTCAACATTTAAAGGGTAAATGTACACTAACAGCCAGCAAATAGGCGTAACCTAAATAAAATTAAATAAATAAAGTTGCTAAAATATACTTTTTAATATTTCAAATACATAGCAACTGTTATGAAATATCAATGTTAGTATTGAACTATTGATAATTTTTGAAGTGTCATTTTCTGCCTATATCTATATTGCTACATGCATGTTCAGTGTCAACCTAATTATATCATTTTATAACAAGATTTTTATTGAATTTGATTTTCCGACCCATTTTTATTGTTTTTCTTCAATATACATTACATTTCCTGTTTAGATTTTGAATAACAACTAAATACAAGGTAAGAGACGAATCATGCATAACCTAAACTCCAATCAAAGGAGAAGAGATCAGATTATTAGACCTAAAGTACCAAAAGACCCAACGCCTAGTCAAAGAATGACCAAGTCAAATTAACACCTAAAAGTAAACTATACACACTGCACTAATTGTTCAAGTTTTAACTTCACACACAGTCGCATCAAAAGAACATCAAACAAAAGTCTAAGATTACGCTAGCTTATAATCCAAAAATTTTCTTTTTTTGTTTCTTATTTGTCGGAAAATGGGCTCTAGGAAAGCTCATACAATTCCTTAACTCCAGTTGATCAGATTATTTTTATGTGTGTGTGTTACTTTTTAAAACCTGCGCCATTGTCCATACTCCAAACTTGCCTTGTCACCATGCTTGTCACTAATTGGTTTTTTGGAGTGTTGCCAACTTTTAAAAATAGAATAATGCTAAGTCTGACTAAACATTATATATAAACATAAACTTTTAAACATAAACATATATATACCTGTATATATATTGTCGACTTCCATTGTTAATAAATTATTTTATAACAGGAAAAAAAATATTATTTAATTTATTTATTTAGTTATTTAGAGCAATTTTATATTATGACTCCTTTTATACAATCAATTTCGCTTTTACTAAGTTTAATTTTTTATTTTGGAGAAGATTTTAACCCGTGGCAATAAATAAATATTTATTTACTTATTTATTTAATTTCATTTATTTATTTAATTAATCTTTTTTATTTATTTAATGAATCTTATTCCTATTTAATTTCTTTTATTTGTTTAATTAGTTTCATTTATTTATATAATTAATTTTATTTATTAATTTATTTAATTTCTTTTATATAACTAATCTCATTTATTTATTTAATTAATTCATTTATTCATTTAATTAATTCCATTTATTTATTTAATTAATCCCATTTATTTATTTAATAATCATTTTTATTTATTTAATTAGTCTCATTTATTTATTTAATTAATCTTTTATTTATTTAATTAATTCTTATTATTTAATTTAATATCTTTAATTTATTTAATTAATCTCATTTATTTATTTAATTAAACTTTTTTATTTACTTAAAAAATCTCATTTATTTATTTAATTTATTTAGTTTATTTACTTTAATTAATCATTTTTATTTATTTAATTAATCATTTTTATTTATTTAATTAATCTCATTTATTTATTTAATTAATCTCATTTATTTATTTAATCTCATTTATTTTTTTAATTAATTTAATTTATTTACTTTAATTAATCTCATTTATTTATTTAATTAGTCTCATTTATTTATCTCATTAATATCGTTTGTTCATTTAATTACTCTCATTATATTTATTTAATTAATCTCATTTATTTACTTAATCTCTTATTAACACGATTTTTATACCAATTTTTAAGTATTCCTATTTTTTTTCTGTAAGTTAATTCATTATAAAAGTAATAACTAATATTAAAAACATTGTAATTAAAATATTTGTTGTCAATTCAAAAGTACGTGTTTGAGGATGCAACAGAAATAGATATAAGATTAATAAGATTTTTATTATTTAGATTAGAATATGCCAAACATAATTGAATACATTTTTTTGGTAAACATAGTTAATGAAATTAACCCTTTCCGAAAGAGTTTAAATTTTTTTTAACATTCATTGTTTTGAGATGGAATTTGAAATAAAGGTTAATTAAAATCAAGGAATTTTGATATACTCGTGTGGCCAGAATGGTTTAATGATTAATAGTGATTCGTTTTTTTGGGAATGCTTTATTTATTTAATTAATCTCATTTATTTATTTAATTTAATAAATCTCATTTATTTATTTAATTAGTTTGTTTTATTTACTTTAATTAATCTCATTATAAATATATAAATATTTTTATTAATTAAGATGTACAACATGAATTAGCGGATTCTTCTCCTTTATTTTTAAGTTTGTTTTGTGAATGCCTTGTAACTTTTCTTTCGATTGGATTCTCATGCCCGAAATGGAGGATACACGTAATAGTTAAAGACGTTTTCGAAGTGAGAGAATCTGCTGCTTATTGGACGAGGGGAGCCAACTTTTCGAATGAAATCTTCACATTCTTCTAAGGAACAATGTCCTCGTTCTAAACGTTCACCAATCCCTCCTTTGTAGGATAAATAACGCTGAAGAATAGATAGTAACAAAATTTAAGTGTTTCAATGTTAAAACTTATCACCTAGGAAAGAAACTAAAAAAAAAAAATAAAATATTGAACTGAATAAGAAATTGTTCAGATTACAGTAACGAATTATTTATTATAATTAGTATTATAATGCCAAAAAGTACCTAAAAATCAACGGACTAAATTTATTTTAACAACAGTTATCTAGTGCCAATCCTACACACTCGTTATTAGAAATTAGAAAATTTAACATAACACTGGAGATAATTTTCTAAGAAATTTCTGTTAGCAGAAAAAAACCCTATGCAAATGAAAACAATTATTAATTCAGACATATTGTTTTAAAAACATCAAAACAAAAAACAAAATTCAGGGATATAATGATCAACTACTCTCATATATCAAATACAAAATAAGCATAACAAACATTCTATACTTCCTACGACAAAGATTAATCCCTTCTTCCAAAACGTACCTGATTGAGACTTTTCTTAAAGAAACCATCGTGCAAAATGCGCGCAGCATTTCTCAAGGCTCGGGCGAACGTGTCCATGGCAAGGATATAGGCATGAATCTGGTCACGGATGTCTATTGCTTCACGTCTTACTCGAAAGCCTAGGTTTATACCTCCTCCGTTTGTAAAACCTCCCTGTAATAATAATAATAATAATAATAATAATAATAATAATAATAATAATAATAATAATAATAATAATAATAATAATAATAATAATAATAATATTTGAAATTTTAAGTTATGATTTCTTCTTATTCCACTACTACTACTACTACTACTACTACTGCTATTACAATTACTTCTGCTACTTCTTAAAATGAAGCTACGTTGAATATTTCCGAATGAAAGGTTGGGGGGAAGGGGGGAGGCCAACTCTGAAGTGATAGGTGAATTTGTAATTAAACCGGGGACAAAACCATATATTTTCTTGGAATTTGACTCCGGTGAATTAAATATATATAAAGAGTTAAAATTAATTCCTGAAAATACTACAATATTAATAAATAAATAAGCTTACTGCTGTTTCCTACCTGTTCAAGAACACATTTCATAAGAGAAGTTGCATCACGAATGCTCACAGGCACGACATCGGTAGACGATCGAATTTCTGGATAATTATCCGAAGCGTCTATCCCGTTTAACATTTTAAAGGAGGAGGCCATGTATACATCATGTTCATACGGTCTTCCCATCATTCTGCTTGACCCTGGTTTAATAAAGAGCTTGAAGTATTTCTCAAGTTCATGATGTCGGAGAATGGCAATAACGGACATAACATCAGATTCATATTGGAATCTCTTCGGCTCAAATGGCTTAGGTTGAATAACAAATTGACCCTCTGTAGTTGATCTTGTCTTTGTATTGCAAAGCCATCCTATAGAAATTGCCTATATGCTGAATATCTCTAAACACTTGGCGTTGGATGAGACTTTGGTAACCATCACGAGGGTGGAAGAATAGGAAGTTTTCAGCGTCCAATCTTTTAGCCATCTCCAAAGCCCTTTTCATTTGCGAACAGGCGTAAGCAAAAATGTGAGAGTCCGGATTGGTCATGGAGCCGTTAGCGTATCTTGGGTGACTAAATAGATCACAACCGAAATACAAAGGACGAATGTTATATTGCTTTTGCAAATCAATCACCAAGTTACAGATTTCATCTTGAAGTCGGACAGTTTCCTCAAAATTATCGAAGTCGGGGCAAAGGTCACGGTCACTGATCTAATAATAATAATAATAATAATAATAATAATAATAATAATAATAATAATAATAATAATAATAATAATAATAATAATAATAATAATAATAATAATAATAATAATAATAATAATAATAATAATAATAATAATAATAATAATAATAATAATAATAATAATAATAATAATAATAATAATAATAATAATAATAATAATAATAATAATAATAATAATAATAATAATAATAATAATAATAATAATAATAATAATAATAATAATAATAATAATAATAATAATAATAATAATAATAATAATAATAATAATAATAATAATAATAATAATAAAAGCAACACTTACCGAATACCATCGAAGATTTAGTTTGTCATAAAACTCAAAAGCGGCTTCAATTCTTCTTTTGTAATTCTCGATAGTTTTCGAGCCATCGTCAAAGGGACGGATATGAGCATTTTCGCCGTAGTGGTCGTTCGATCCTGATAACTGATATATATATATATATATATATATATATATATATATATATATATATATATATATATATATATATATATATATATATATATATATATATATATATATATATATATATATATATATATATATATATATATATATATATATATATATATATATATATATATATATATATATATATATATATATATATATATATATATATATATATATATATATATATATATATATATATATATATATATATATATATATATATACTGTAATTTTTACAGGTAAATTTATTTGTTACGTTATATTTATCTCCTAATTCGTCGGTTATGTATATATATAAAAAAAATCTTTTACCATTTAAACCCCAAAATAGAACACATTCTTTCTTCTTCTCCTTTCTCCGAAATCATCATTTTAGGTGATTTCAACGTTCACTATCGCCAATAGCTCTCATCTAGTTATAATGATCCAACTGGTGAACTCGCCTACGACTTTTCTATTCAGAACAACCTTGAGCAGTTGATGTAACTCCCTACCCATACCCTTGACCGTCTAAATGATGAACCCAACATAATTGATCTTTTCTTAAACTTTTTTCCTTCTCCTTATACTGTTAAATTCTTTTTTCTAGATTCATCCGATCATCTTCTTATCTCCGTTTCTTGTTCTGTCTCTTCAAGTTTTCGGTAAGATCGGCCTCCGTCTTCGGTGAAGAGACGTTTATGCCACTTCGGTGCTGTTAACTGGCCTGACTTGCGGTTGTGCTTCTTTGATTTTCCACAGAATGATTACTATTTTCGTGGGAGGGGTCCCTCGGAATGTGCACAGAGAAAAACCGAGATGATTTTCTCTGGCATGGAAACGTACATTCCATATTCTTTTCCTTCAACTAAACCTGACAAACCTGGGCTTAACTCTACTTATTCTTGTGCTATTCGCTGTAGGGATGCTGCCTTCAGGGATTACCGTCGTCTTTAAACTCCAGCAATTCATTTAACTTATATTTCATCCCGAAATCGTGCAAAATCTATTCTTTGCAGTACCAAGAATTCATTTCACCTTTCTAAAATGAAGTAATCTTTCTGGTTCCTCTTACTTATACCCATTCTGACATTTTACAAAATGTCAAATTTAACTTTACTTCTTCCTTTTTTCATCTTCTAATATCTTCTGATATTCGTTTTAACTTCTACTAAAGCTGAAATCTTCATTTAAACTTTTTCCTCTGATTCCACCTTAGACAATTTCGAATCTATACCTCCTCGTTCAACCCCCTTTAACTTATTTTATGCTTAATATTGAAATTTCTTCTGAAGAAGTCATTTCTGTTCTCTCCTCTGTGCTTAATGATCCTGATGGTATTCCTCCTGCGATTTTCAAACTTATGTTTCTGAGTTTGTACCCTGCCTTGGTAAACTACATTGTCTTTGTCTCTCTACTTTGGTCTTCAATTCTTACTTGAAACGTGCGCTCATTCAGCCTGTGCCGATGAAAGGGAGACTCCTCTCAGCCTCTATCTTTCTAAAGGAAGATTTTGGAAACATCACAATTCTTCTAATCTTATCTCTACTCTTTGACTTTTGGTTTTCCTCTCTTCAGTGTTTCGATGAATCTTTCGTTGTAGTGCTGGACTGCTGGACATATCGAAAGCGTTCGATAGAGTCTGGCACAAAGCTTTAATTTCTCTAACTTCCCTCTTTCGGAATCTATCCTACTCTCTGTGACATTTTCTCTGATTTCCTTTCTGGTCATTCTATAGCAGGTGTTGTAGACGGCCGCCGTTCATCCTTTAAATCAAAATATAGTGGTGTTCCTCAGTAATCTGTCCTATCCCCAACTTTTTCTTACTTTTCATTAATGACCTTTCTGTTACTTCGTCACATATCCACTCCTATGCTGATAACTCCACCCCTCATTACTCCATTCAATTTGAAAAACGTCCCTCCCAAGAGCAGTTAATTGAAGGATACGTCTTTAAAATTTTGGTTGTTCTGCGGCACCTTCGAAATTTCTTTTACCAACATCAGTTGTTTGTTCTGTAAATGGGTGTTGTTCGCAATCGTGTATAATATGATCACATTTTTAAGATGGTTTCACATATACTTCTTGATAAAATGGTGTCTAGGGATTTTCGACTTAACAGCTCTCCTATAATCTCACTCTCATATCTCTTCAAGTATATTGCATCATTCTCCTTATACTATTACTGTTACAATTGACACTCTCATGTGAACTCTCAGTTATACACCTCTTTCTTTGAGGGGAGTACGTGCAGCTCGTCTTTCTACACAGTATAAATCTTTGACTCCAGACTTAACTGCGATCCTCAATCTTATATATACTAAACGAGAAAATTTGGAACATATATTCCCTTTTTATGTTTTCACAACTTAATTTCTTCTGTATACTTTCAAACGTCATGAATAGGGTCATATCGACTTTTGATTTGGCCTTTGTTTTAAGATTTTCTTCAACTTAGGCGGAATTGTGGCCATTATTATATTATATATATATATATATATATATATATATATATATATATATATATATATATATATATATATATATATATATATATATATATATATATATATATATATATATATAATAATAATAATAATAATAATAATAAAAGGAAGAAGAGTTGACCCACAGCATCTCGTGCAGTTATTATCCAATCATATAGTTAAACTATGCCCTCTGTGGGTCCTAATACTGACCTTTAAAACACCCGTCCAAGGATGCATTATTTCCCACATTTAGTCTCTGTTCTCTGCATTTTGTATCCACACTCACCGGTAATAATAATAATAATAATAATAATAATAATAATAATAATAATAATAATAATAATAATAATAATAATAATAATAATAATAATAATAATAATAATAAAAATAATAATAATAATAATAATAATAATAATAATAATAATAATAATAATAATAATAATAATAATAATAATAATAATAATAATAATAATAATAATGATGATGATGATAATAATAATAATAATAATAATAATAATAATAATAATAATAATAATAATAATAATAATAATAATAATAATAATAATAATAATAATTAAAAATTAATTTAAAAAAAATGTTTTTTTTTTTTTTGTTTTTTTTTTTTGTTTCTTGCTTCTTTAATTAACTCTTAATAATTTTAATGATAATAATAATAATAATAATAATAATAATAATAATAATAATAATAATAATAATAATAATAATAATAATAATAATAATAATAATAATAATAATAATAATAATAATAATAATAATAATAATAATAATAATATTTTTATTTTTTTTTTTTTTTTTATTTTTATTATTTATATAATATAATTATAATAAATAATAATATTTGTAATTATAAAATATATATTATTTTACTAATGCAATTCTTTTTTCAGTCTATTTAATTGGAATAAATAAATAAATAAATAAATATTTTTAAATTAATTAATTTATAATTATTTTAATATATATATATTATATATATATATTATATATATATATATATATATATATATATATATATATATATATATATATATATATATATATATATATATATATATATATATATATATATATATATATATATATATATATATATATATATATATATATATATATATATATATATATATATATATATATATATATATATATATATATATATATATATATATATATATATATATATATATATATATATATATATATATATATATATATATATATATATATATATATATATATATATATATAATACCGGAAAGTATTGAAGAAGCAGGAGGAGAAACGAAGCCATTCTTCCATCGGTTTTCCATTGATAGCTTCTTCAGGATTGTAATGCCTGAAGACCAAAGTTTCCTCCGGAGCAGCATCAGGATGGTACTCGATTCTATTAATGCCTTGGTAAAAATTGCTCATGGTTATCGAAGACGAAGATCGACGTTTAAATAAGTTTCTATAGATTTGGGTGAAGATTTTTGTGGAAGATTTTTGGGTGAAGGTTTTTGGGTGAAGATTTTTGGGTGAAGATTTTGGGTGAAGATTTTGGGTGAAGATTTTTGGGTGAAGATTTTTGGGTGAAGATTTTGGGTGAAGATTTTTGGGTGAAGATTTTTGGGTGAAGATTTTTTGGGGAAGATTTTTTGGGAAGATTTTTTGGGGAAGATTTTGGGGAAGATTTTTGGGGAAGATTTTAGCAAATATTTTACTATTATTGAAAAATAAAATTTTATAATTGTTATTACTTGTAAATTATTTTTTGACAAACGAAAAATTCTTTTAAATTTATTTAATAAACATAAAATTTAATTGAATTAAAAATAATATAAAAAAAAATATATTAATTTAAAAATTGCAATTAAAATTTTAAAACAATACAAAAACAAATGCTAAAATCAGGATTTCCTCCAGAGACAGACGATAATTCAGTTCCTTCGAATCCTTTTTATAGACGAGTATCTGTTACGGTCTGCTTCGAGTTGTAACTTGAAACTTAACTTAAAATTACTCTTTTTTTTTGAAGTTTCAAGACAACAAATACAAGGATTTAAAGGGTTGCAGAATTGCAATTTAATAGCAAAAATGGAAATGTTACTCCAAACTACTTCTGTAAGACATACACGAACACAGACAAACTGGTTTTAGAACAGGCACCGACATAGAAGACACACACACACACACACACACACACATACACACACACACACACACACACACACACACATATATATATATATATATATATATATATATATATATATATATATATATATATATATATATATATATATATATATATATATATATATATATATATATATATATATATATATATATATATATATATATATATATATATATATATATATATATATATATATATATATATATATATATATATATATATATATATATATATATATATAAAGAGAGAGAGAGAGAGAGAGAGAGAGAGAGAGAGAGAGAGAGAGAGAGAGTCGCATGTCTCTTTCAATGAGAAGGGATTGTGCAACACTCCAATCTACAGAGTTTCATCCTTTCCCTCCCTGTACATCTCTCTGACCCCAGACTTAACTGCTCTGCTCAATCTTACATGTACTCTGGAACATACTCCCTTCACCTGTATTCTCTAATTTTTCTCTGACTTGATACACTTTCAACTTGGGCATGTTGGTCATTGATTTGACCTTAGATGCAGTTGAATCTCAGCTAAGGTAGAAATTAGTAGTATTCGGCGTTTGCTCACCAGAGGTGATAATACAATATATATATATATATATATATATATATATATATATATATATATATATATATATATATATATATATATATATATATATATATATATATATTATATATATATATATATAGTGATCGGAGATTGATTTTTGGCAGTAGTCTCCGGCTTAAAAATTTTCTCTCCGGTGAGAGACCTGAGACCTGAGTTTCTACAAAGATAGATTTTTGTTTTTGTTTTCCCATATATATGTATCAACAAAATTAAACGAAATCATAAAGTCCCAGAAACTACCAGTATATAGATTCACGCAAGTTATAGAAGTGAAGTGGAACTCAGCATACTATATGTTACAAAGACTGTTAGTAAAGAAAACTACAGTTATTATTTAATTTTTAAACTCTAAGAGCAAAATTCTATAGAGAACTATCGACTGTTAATCAACGGAAGTTGATGAAATATATAATTCGAATATATAATTTATGAAATATATAATTTGAAAAATTATATATTTCATAAATATATATGAAATATATAATTTGAAAAATTATAAAAAAAAGGAAGTTGCAAATAAATAGTGCAGACTTGTCTTTTGTATAATTATACATATATATAATTATACAATTATAATTATAATTATACAAATTATACACATTACCGTGCAAAACTATTTATTAAAAGCATGAGAGAATAGCGGTGATAAAACAATGAAGGAATAATTTTTGAGTTCATTAAAAGAAAGTTTTTGTCTAATTAAAAGAAAGAAAGAATTCAAGCAAGTCTTAAGCTCACAATATAAATTAGATACAATTAATGTAAAAACAGAAACATTACGAAATAAAATTAATGTTTAATAAGGAAACAAATTTAAAACTAAAAATAAAAGAAAGCAGCACATTCGTTTCAGATTTAGAAGATCACGAAGATCAGCGTTCTTCACTTCAATCTTACGTTATCAATGAAACAGACAAAATAGACGTTCAAAAGAAGGAGACTCATTTTTGCCTTTTGGGAATGCTTCGATGAAATGTCGCACAGGTCATAATAAATATGACCAAATAACAGAGGAAGGTTCAGATATTCTTCATAAGAATGAACTTAAAGAGAAGGATAATAAACAAACAAAGCGTAGAAACACAACTTTAAAAAGGAAAAATATTAGGAAAAAAAATTTAATAATGTTATCGAGAATTACTCTTTCCTCTCCACTTATGGAAAGAAAATCAACAAAAAGCGACACACCAAGCAACTCTATTTGAAGTGGAAGAAGAATAAGTCTAAATATCAACAAAGTTGACTTCCTAATATAGAAAGAAAATACTTGTTTGCTTCTTGTTCAAATGTTTTTGGTGAAAGAATGTTTAGCAGTGAAGGAAACATTTACATTGAGAAAAGAAATCGAATTTCTCCAGAATTGCCAGATAAGCTTCTTTTTTGTCATTATGATTTAAAAGTACTTTTTAAGTACTAAATTACAAATAATATATATATATATATATAATAGTATATATATATATATATATATATATATATATATATATATATATATATATATATATATATATATATATATATATATATATATATATATATATATATATTATATATATATATATATATATATATATATATATATATATATATATATATATATATATATATATATATATATATATATATATATATATATATATATATATATATATATATATATATATATATATATATATATATATATATATATATATATATATATATATATATATATATATATATTATATATATATATATATATATATATATATATATATATATATATATATATATATATATATATATATATATATATATATATATATATATTATTATATTTTATATTTTTTTATTTTTTTAATAAATTTTTATTTATTTTTTAAAATAAAATATATATATATTTTTATTATATATATATATATTATTATATATATATATATATATATATATATATATATATATATATATATATATATATATATATATATATATATATATATATATATATATATATATATATATATATATATATATATATATATTATATATATATATATATATATATATATATATATATATATATATATATATATATATATATATATATATATATATATATATATATATTATATATTATTATATATTATATTTATATTTTAATTTATTATTATTATTTTATATTTATTTTTATTATAAATAAAATTATTATTATATAAAATATAATTTAATATATATATATATATATATATATATATATATATATATTATATATATATATATATATATATATATATATATATATATATATATATATATATATATATATATATAAATATATTAGCACCATATCGTGCATACTTGTGAGGTGGTGTTAGGCGAAAACAATCTTCGAATATCTTCAGCCCTTCAATTGAGGAGAAAACAATGGAAATGGGGGTTCATAGCCCCTCAATGTCAGGTGAAGATTTCCTTCTTTACATGGTTCAATTGTAACAATGAATGCATATTTTTATGTTCAGAACTGCAATTATATAGCAGTATTAAGTATATTTTTTTTTTTTTACATTTCAAAAAAAAATAAAAAAAAAAAAAAAAGAAAAAAAAAAAAAAGAAAAAAAAAAAAAAAACTAATTTGAAAACTTTTTTTTTTTGCTATTCCATTTATGTAATTTAAAACATTTATTTATTTATTTTTTAAAAAATTTTTCAGTTAAAATTTTAATGCACTTTTTTTTTTTTTTTTTTTTTTTTTTTTTTTTTTTTTTTGTTTTTTTTTATTTTTTTATTTATGTCGTTCAAAAATTACAAATATTAAAAGTTTTTTTTTTCTTCTTCTAAAAAGAAATTTTCTTAAATTTCAAAATCGGACTTTCAAATTTAGTAAATAAAAAATTCAGTTTTTTTCTAATCCTGTTAAATACAATTCTAAAATCTGCCCAAAAAGCTGTTTCGAAATCTGTCTCTTGTCTTATAAGAAGAGATTTTATCTCTTCTAATCATTCGTGTCTTATCTGTCTTCTTCTTCAACTTTTTTTTCTTCTGAATTTTCTCTTTGATTTTCCTCTTTCTCTTAATTAGATCATATAATTATGCATTTTAATTTTATAGCAAATGCATAGCATACGAACATTTGCTTACGGAGCTCTGCATCTCATGACCCTGACAATATGTTATAATATAGTATAGTATATATATATATATATATATATATATATATATATATATATATATATATATATATATATATATATATATATATATATATATATATATATATATATATATATATATATATATATATATATATATATATATATATATATATAATATATATATATATATATATATATATATATATATATATATATATTTATATATATATATATATATATATATATATATATATATATATATATATATATATATATATATATAATATATATATATATATATATATATATCATAAATTAAGAAGGACATGAAGAGAAAAAAAGAAAAGAAAATGAATTGTGTTTATTATAAATTATAAACAGTTTATAAAAGAAGTTGAGAATATTTTACTACTACTACTATTATTATTATTATTATTATTATTATTATTATTATTATTATTATTATTATTATTATTATTATTATTATTATTATTATTATTATTATTATTATTATTATTATTATTATTATTATTATTATTATTATTATTATTATTATTATTATTATTATTATTATTATTATTATTATTATTATTATTATTATTATTATTGCTTATTATTATTATTATTATTATTATTATTATTATTATTATTATTATTATTATTATTATTATTATTATTATTATTATTATTATTATTATATTTATTATTATTATTATTATTATTATTATTATTATTATTATTATTATTATTATTATTATTATTATTATTATTATTATTATTATTATTATTATTATTATTATTATTATTATTATTATTGTTTTTATCATTATTATTTTTATTATTGTTAGTATTATAATTATTATAATTATTAATATTATTATCATTATTATTATTATTCTTATTATTTATTTTCCTTTTCTAGTCATTTATGTAGTTATTTATATACTTATTATTCAAATTTTTCTTTATTTTATATTTATTTATTTTTATTAATTTATCTGTTTATATTTTTATTTTTTCATTTAACATTTATTGTTATTAAATTATTCACTTTTTATTTTTTTAATTAATTTTTTTATTTAAATATTTTAAAATTATTTTTGTAATTTCGTTATTTAATTATTTTTTTATTTATTACTTTAATTTTTACTTTTTTTCTATCTTTCTTTATTTATCTAAATTTTGATTTATTTAATTGTTTTAATTATTAAGCGTTATTACTTTATTTATTTAACTAATTTATTTATACATATATTTATTTATCATTTTATATGTTTAATTATTTAATTGTTTAAAAATTTAATAGTTTAATGTAGTTTAATTTGTTTTATTTCTCGTTTATATTACTTAAATAAATAATAATAAGTAAATGTCTGTTATATTAAAATAAATAAATGTCTGTTATTGTCTAATAAATAAATGCTGTTATATTACATAAGTTATATTAAAATAAATAATTGTCTGTTATAGGGAAATAAATAATTGTCTGCTATATTAAAATAAATAAATGTCTGTTATATTAAAATAAATAAATGTCTGTTATTGTCTAATAAATAAATGCTGTTATTTTACATAAGTTATATATATTAAATAAATGTCTGTTATTGGGAAATAAATAATTGTCTGTTACAGTAAAATAAATAAATGTTTATCATTGTGAAATAAATAAATGTCTGTTACAATAGCCACACTATTATAAATATGCATAGGAGGCTGAAATAATAAAAAAAAATAATTTATATTATTTTTGAAAATTAATGTTAAAAAAAAAAAACTGAAAAATGTAAAAAAAGATTAAAAATATTGATTAGTAAATTAAAAAAAATGCTCTTGAAAAACGTACTTGATCGAAAAAGTTAAAAATGTACCAGAAAATAATGTAAACTAACCTACGATACAATAAGCTACCTAAAAATAATTCAAAAAGGGTACTTGGAAAATGTACTAGATCTGTATACGTACCAGTAAATTAAGAAATAAAGTAAATAAAAAGAGTATTAAATCTGTATACGTACCAGTAAATTAATAAATTAAGTATATAAAAGAGTACTAAATCTGTAAACGTACCAGTAAATTAAGAAATAAAGTATAAAAAGAACTAAATCTTAAAACGTACTAATAAATTAAGAAATAAAAATATAAAAAAGTACTAGATCTGAAAACGTACCAGTAAATTAAGAAATAAAGTAAAAAAAATAATAACGAGCAGATAAAACCCATCTAAAAAAAATAAATAAAAAAGGGTACTAGGAAAAAGGTACTAGACCTAAAAACGTACTAATAAATTAAGAAAAAAAAAAGTATCAGAAAAAAAATGATCAGTTAACATCTGATAAGATAAAGAAGATATATTTCCTTGTTACAAAAGACTATACAAGCCACAAAACATGCGTAAAAAGCAACTGTTTATGCGACATTGATTTATATACAGCGAAAAAAAAGAAGAAAAAAAAGATAAAGGAAAAGAAAAAAAACAAAAAGGAAAAGAAAAAAACAAATAATGGCAAATAATCAAAGTCTCTTCTGGCGTCACAGGATATTTCTAAGCACGCTTAATTTTAAATATATACAATTTTCAATTGGATATTTATTGGTTGTTAAGGATATGAGTTATTTTAAAAAGAAGAGTCCATGCTTTTATATTTTTTACGCTTCACCTTTCTACTAAATTTTATGCTCATAATCACGCACCTGCAAATACTAACACACACACTCTCGTACACACATATATATATATATATATATATATATATATATATATATATATATATATATATATATATATATATATATATATATATATATATATATATATATATATATATATATATATATATATATATATATATATATATATATATATATATATATATATATATATATATATATATATATATATATATATATATATATATATATATATATATATATATATATATATATATATATATATATATATATATATATATATATATATATATATATATATATATATATATATATATATATATATATATATATATATATATATATATATATATATATATATATATATATATATATTATTTTCGCTTTTAGTATCTGGAAAAATAAATATTTAGGTTTTTAGTCTACATTATAATTTTGTAACCTAAAATTTGAAACTAAATTTTGATATTACAAAGGAAAAAATAATAACTATCGAAATTAATTTTTGTTCGTTATTTTCTCTTTAAGAAAATTGGTGAAGCAACTTTTTATTGAGTAATATGTGTTTTCAGAGCTGAAAATCCGTTGAGATATTTTTTGTATAATCATCATCACCATCCAACCCGGAAGACTGGCACCTGTCAGGTGCTTCTCTTCTAATTCCGTCTTGTCCGAGGCGTAGCATTGGTATCTCGAGAAGCTTTTTTTTTGTAACCGGCTAGCTAGGCCTGTCGCCACAACCTCCTATTAAACAAACAATACTGATTCATGTACTTACTAAGTAATAGTACGACACTCTAGCACTTGACCAAGCCAATGTTTTAATATTTCTCATAAACCCTGAAGGGATGGTTTAAAATCTAGTGGAACAGAGTAGTAATAAAATAAAATAAAATAACTAGTAGTAAATTTTTAGGCTCTAGAGTTGGGCTCGGTTGGAATGGGGAACACAGAATTGGTGAACACATGATGGAGTCTGAGACTGTACGACTCAGACTCCGATCTTATATTTAGAGTTCTCTAAAATTATATTTAAAAAGCGTTTTAGGAAATAGACTTTTTTTTTTTTTTTTTTTTTTTTTAATTAAAAGTTCAATCTCATTGGCATTGCCCTATTCGAGGAGAGGAACTTTTTTAGGTAGTATATATACCTAGGATCCCCAAGTGGGATCGAACCGGTGCCCTCAAACAGTCAATCTACCGTTAAGAACAATTTTGACTTTATATTGATATCAGATGAGGTTTAATTTAAAAAAAAAAATAATATTTTTAAATTAAATTAAATTTTTAATTAAATTATTTTAAATTTTAAATTTTTCATTTTTGGTAATGAAATAATGAATTTTGATTTCACAGTTGTCTAAAGTTAGAAATCGGTATTTATTCAGGA
>SEYY01024618.1:312500-315360 GCA_009176605.1 Armadillidium nasatum | reverse complement strand
CAACGATGTTATTTGTTCTCGTGTTTCTAATTTGGAGTCTTCTGAATTTTCTACTTTATGGCTTAAACTTTCTTGCAATTTTCTAAACTAAATTCATTTGTTCTGTCTATTTATCTCCTAATTCTACTGACTATAAAAAATTCTTCGACTATCTTAACTCCAAAATAGAACACATTCTTTCTTCTTCTCCTTTCTCCGAAATCATCATTTTAGGTGATTTCAATGTTCACCACCGCCAATGGCTTTCATCTAACTTCTCATGATCCAGCTGGTGAACTCGCCTTACCAACTTTTCTATCCAGAACAACCTTGAGCAGTTGGTGCAATCTCCCTACCCGTATCCCTGACCGTCTTGGTGATGAACCCAACATACTTGATCTTTTCTTTAACTTCTAATCCTTCTCCTTATACTGTTAAACTCTTTCCTCCTCTGGGTTCATCCGATCACCTTCTTATCTCCGTATCTTGTTCCTGTCTCTTCAAGTCTTCCGCAAGAACGGCCCCGCCTTCGGCGAGGAGACGTTTCTGGCATTTCGGTGCTGCTAACTGGTCTGACTTGCGGTTGTACTTCTCTGATTTTCCATGGAATGATTACTGCTTCCGTGGGAGGGGTCCCTCGGAGTGTGCAGAGCGCATAACCGAGGTGATTCTCTCTGGCATGGAGGCGTACATTCCATATTCTTTCCCTTCTACTAAACCTAACAAACCTTGGTTTAACTCTGCTTGTTCTCGTGCTATCCGCCGCAGGGATGCTGCCTTCAGGGATTACCGTCGTCTTCAAACTCCAGAAACTCATGCAACTTATATTTCATCCCGGAATCGTGCAAAATCTATTCTTCGTAGATACCAAAAACTCTTTTCTCCGTTAAAATGCAATAATCTTTCTGGCTCCTCTTCCTCTCGCCCTTTCTGGCATTTTGCAAAAAATGTCAACTCTAACTTTGCTTCTTCCTCTTTCCCTCCTCTAGTATCTTCTGACGGTACAACTGCCGTTTTGCCTTCCTCTAAAGCTGAACTCTTCGCTCAAACTTTTGCCTTCTAATTCAACCTTAGACGATTCCGGAGCTATTCCTTCTCCTTCAACCCCCTCCAACTCATTTATGCCTAAAATTGTAATTTCTTCTAAAGATGTCATTTCTGCTCTCTCTGAGCTTAACACTAAGAAGGCGTACGGTCCTGATGGTATTCCTCCTGTGGTTCTCAAAACTTGTGCTTCCGAGCTTGCACCCTGCCTTGGTAAACTATTTCGTCTTATGTCTTTCTACTTCAACCTTCCCTTCTTGCTGGAAACGTGCGCTCATTCAGCCTGTGCCGAAGAAGGGGGACCCCTCTCAACCCTCTAACTATCGTCCAATTTCTTTAACCTCCGTTCTTTCTAAAGTTTTCGAATCTATCCTTAACAGGAAGATTTGGAAACATCTCAATTCTTCTAATCTTATCTCTGATCGCCAGTATGGCTTTCGTAAGAAACGCTCTACTGGTGATCTCCTTTCCCTTCTCTCTGACTCTTGGTCCTCCGCTCTTCGGCATTTCGGTGAATCTTTTGCTGTTGCGCTAGACATATCGAAAGCTTTCGATAGAGTCTGGCACAAAGCTTTGATTTCCAAACTTCCCTCTTTCGGAATCTATCCTTCTCTCTGTGACCTTCTCTCTAATTTCCTTTCCGGTCGTTCTATAGCAGCTGTTGTAGACGGCCACCGTTCTTCCTTTAAATCTATTAATAGTGGTGTTCCTCAAGGATCTGTCCTATCCCCAACACTTTTTCTAACTTTTCATTAATGACCTTCTCTCTATTACTTCATCTCCTATCCACTCCTATGCTGATGACTCCACCCTTCATTACTCTTTTCAATTTGAAAGGCGCCCCTCCAACAAGCAGTTACTAGACGCAAGGAAGGGTTGCCTTGGAGCAACTGACCTCTGATCTTTCTCGTATTTCAAATTGGGGCAGAGAAAACATGGTTGTTTTCAATGCCTCAAAAACTCAATTCCTCCATCTCTCTACTCGACACAATCTTCCACACAACTATGATATCTTCTTCGAAAACACTCAACTCAAACCTTCATCTGTCCTTAATATTCTCGGTGTTTCTTTTTCTCGTGATCTTTCTTGGAAAGATCACATTACCTCTCTTTCTAAACAAGCTTCTAAGAGGTTGGGTGTTCTGAGGCGCCTTCAGTATTTCTTCACTCCACCCCAGTTGCTTGCTCTGTATAGGGGTGTTGTTCGCCCCTGTATGGAGTATGCTTCACACATCTGGGGTGGTTCCACACATACAGCTCTCCTAGAGAAGGTGGAGTCTAGGGCTTTTCGTCTTCATCAACTCTCCTGCTCTTACTAACTCTCTTCAATCTCTTTCTGCCCGTCGAATTGTTGCGTCACTCTCTCTATACTATCGCTATTACAATGGACACTGCTCTTCTGAACTCTCTCGTCGCATACCTCCTCCATTGAGAAGGGCTCGTGCGACTCGACTTTCTACACAGTCTCATCCTTTCTCTGTCCAACTCTCTGACCCCAGACTTAACCGCTATGCTCAATCTTACATGTACTCTACTGGTAAAGTCTGGAACACACTCCCTTCATCTATTTTTCCCAACTTCCTATGACTTACACACCTTCAAACGTCGTGTATCAGGACACGTCGGCCTTTAATTTGACCAGGTTTCCGTCTTTTCCCCCAACTCTGGTGGAATTTTGGTAGGCCTCTGGCCTTTGCCCACCAGAGGTGATATATATATATATATATATATATATATATATATATATATATATATATATATATATATATATATATATATATATATATATTATATATATATATATATATATATATATATATATATATATATATATATA
>SEYY01024618.1:287500-307500 GCA_009176605.1 Armadillidium nasatum | reverse complement strand
ATAAAAATTTATTGTCGACTAGTTTTTATATATATATATATATATATATATATATATATATATATATATATATATATATATATATATATATATATATATATAATATATATATATATATATATATATATATATATATATATATTTTTGATCACTGATTCTTCAATAACCCAATAACTTTCCTAAAAATAATACCCCAACATACAAAAAAGAAACCTTTTGTGTATATATATATATATATATATATATATATATATAATATATATATATATATATATATATATATATATATATATATATATATATATATATATATATATATATATTTATTTGGTCTAAGACTTTTGATGAAATGAGCTGCCTGCTATAATTTGGCATTAAAAACAGCCAAAAAAGTTAAAAATTATTTTGTTACATTTTATAATGATTACGGATTTTATAAGTTTTCAAAGTAAAATAAAAATATGATGCTGATGAAGCATAATAGGAAGAAGGCCTAATCAAATCAATAATATAATAATATCTTTTCATTTTTATTTTAATTCATTTTGAATATTAAAATAAAATAATAATAATAATATTTATTTGCACAAAATTCGAAAAATAAAAATTGCCAATTACTAAAAAAATATTTTAGAATGAGTAACAGTAGCAGTAATAATAAATAATAATAATAATAATGGCACTCGGTATACTTGAGTTTTGAGTCTATGTACCCTGAGATTAATGTAAAAAATGATGATGAATTAGAGGCAGTCTTAACACACAAACATTAAGTTGAATTTATGTAAATGTTTGTATGTATATTAATTACTTCTTTTCACTGTTACAATATCAGAGTCACGCAAGTATACCAAATGAGTTCACAGAAATAGTCTTTGGTTGGTTTTTGGACGAGAGAAATTTATTTGTGCCTCAATAGGGAAAAAAATTTATTGTGGCCGCTACATTAAAAATTTAATACACAAAACTAAGAGTCACTTAATTTATTTATTTATTTATTTTTAATAATAATGACTCCTACCACAACATACGAACTCCGTACAAACAAATTCAGATAAAAACATATTCAATATAAGCAAACCTTTTCTTCAGCCTCATCAATCAAGATGAATGAACTCACACACACACACACACACACTCATATATCAAACGATGCTAAAGGCCAATGGCATTATGTTTGAACATCATCAGCATCAATATCAGCGTCTTCATCGTCCGCTTCGGCTCCATCCTGATAATCTGAATCGATTATCAAATCAAGATCATTATCAGAAAGGGATCCCGTTCTACGACGACGCAACCGAGACAAATTATCTAAATCCTGCACAAAAGGAGAAAAAATAAAATAATAATAATAATAATAATAATAATAATAATAATAACGAAAACAACTTCCAATTTTTACCACAAACAAGTATTCGACGAAAAAAAACGGAGGGGAAAATTTTTGAAAATATATAAGAAAAGGCAAGAAAAAAAATTGGTGTTAGTACAGAAAGTATAATACGAGGTGGAGTAAATAGGAACAGAAAGAAAAGAGAAGAGGCAGGAAAGATGAAAGAGATTGAGAAAATAGATACAAGTTAAGAAAATTGAGTGGTAGCACGGTGAGGTAATAGGAAGGGGTACTTGAGAATATATAATGGAAGAGAAAAAACATGAATAGGGAGAAAAGGAAGCACAGAAACGAAAATAAACTTGTGAATAAATAATAACATACTCAAAATGGTCACAAGACTATCTTTTGATCTGCATAAACAATATCGCAAGATTCAACCGGATGTTGCCAAAAGTTTCAATACTAAAAATCATTCGCTTAATATACTGAGAAGCAAAAGCAAAATGGCATTACAGGAAAAGGATTTAATTTATATACATAAAAGGCTTTGACTTGTAACCAAAATTTAGGTTGACGAGCTCATCACCAATCCGATGCTAATTTTAATTATAACAAAATTAAGGCTATTTAATTGATAAAATTTTAATTCTCTTAGATGGTTTGCTAGTAACAAAGGAAAAAAACTAATTTGAAAATAATTATTTCCGCAATTTTGTTTTTATTTCCGCTTATTCGATTAAAAAAAAAATGAAAAAATTATTAAAGCAGGTAGAAATTGGGTAAATATTCGAAATAGAAGAAGAATCATATCTCTTAGAAATAAATGAATCAAAATTGGCAATAAGAGGTAATATTAATACATGGATGGAAATAACTTGTTATTTGGTAGGGAAAGAGACCAGCAATGATTTTTACATAAAAATAATTATCGTGTGTTAAAATAACTAACGAAAGATATTTTATAAACTAAAAAAAGAAAGCTTCAAAACTGGCGGATATTAATAAGAATAGAAGTAAAAAATAATGCAAAATATCACGGTAGCTTCACAAAAATGATGGTGATAACAATATTTGTAAACAAAGTGGTGAATTTGAAATAAAAAATTTAGCAACAAATTCCTCTTAAAAAGGGAAAACAAACGTTAATATATATATATATATATATATATATATATATATATATATATATATATATATATATATATATATATATATATATATATATATATATATATATATATATATATATATATATAAAAAGAGAAAATGAATGAATAAGGGTAAAAAGAGAGAAGATATTAAAGTGCCGCCACTGACTCTGCAGCAGCTCCTCCTCAAATTCCTCCTTCCTCGGTTATCGTCGTTGTAGAGCAGCAGTCCAGCTTTAATAAAATCCTTCAGTGAGGTCACGGTTACAGTAATACTTAAGAATTATTATTATCATCATCATCATCAATAAAAAATTACCATCATTATCAGCAAAAATATTTAACCACCAAAACAATAATGAAAAAAAAGTAGTGTAAAAAAAAATTTCCAAAAAATTTGATATATTATTAGATTGGCCAAAATTAAATAAATGTTAGTAATAACAAACAAAAAAAATTATAATTTAATTTTTAACTTTTTTTCGCTTTAAAAAAATTTAAAAAAAGAAGGGTAAAGGGAGCTCCCCATTTAAGTAAAATCGGATCAATCATTAAAACATCTCCATTGACAAAAAAAAAAAAAAAAAAAAAAAAAAAAAAAAAAAAAAAAAAAAAAAAAAAAAACCCCCCCGCAATCCAGCAACTTATTCAAACTGAGCAACACGAAATATTGATCTTGTTTCTCTGACACCACCATTTCAATTATATTTACAATTATGTTTTCATGTTACGGTGGAGAAGGATTGACAGATTAACTTTACAAAATATTTTTTAGGAACCAGTTCAACGAAGCTTTGGACTCAATTTTGCTCATTATAAAGATATGTCATTTTAAAAATAATGATAATTTGCTATATATATATATATATATATATATATATATATATATATATATATATATATATATATATATATATATATATATATATATATATATATATATATATATATATATATATATATATATATATATATATATATATATATATATATATATATAAAATTTAAATTATTTCTTCCACACAATCATGATAATGAGGTAACAATGCTTCAAGTACATATATTATTCAAAAAATATATTATATATATATATATATATATATATATATATATATATATATATATATATATATATATATATATATATATATATATATATATATATATATATATATATATATATATATATATATATATATATATCTGGAGAAATGGAGAAATAGATAATGAACCATACATGACAGAGTATATACCTGTCCAGAATTTGCTCAGAAAGATCTTTTTCTCTCCATATATACAAACAGATCTAATGGAGCCCTAATAGATAATTCTTCATAAAACTATCACATCCTAACCTCACTCCCAACCCGTAGCCCAACACTACTCCAAATAAAAACATACACACACATATAACTCACCTCTCCGTAACACCCACCACCTAGAAACACGATACTAAGAACCCATCGTCCGGATATATATGTGGAAAAACAGAAATTGGAGTGACAGGTTAAAATATGCCCAATCAGATTTTACTTATACAAGTGTAGGTCACTGGTGTAGGGAATCTCTAGTCCCAGCCTACTAAAACTTTAGATATTTCTTCTGACTGCTCATTTCCCATGGCATTGTGTTTGGGTGGCTTCCTTCCAAGTATATATATATATATATAATATATATATATATATATATATATATATATATATATATATATATATATATATATATATATATATATATATATATATATATATATATATATATATATATATATACGAGTAATTAAATTTTAATTGACAGAGCTTAAGAAATACTTTGGTAAAAATAATAAATATGATTAAAAATATCGCTATATCAAAAGTTTTCCTATAAAAACGTACAATAATTAGTTAATTTATTATTATTATTATTATTAATTATTAAGATTATTATTCTCCTATATTATTTAATTGAATGATGAGTATTAACTATAACTATTTTTGAGCGTGTGAAAAAAAATATATATATATATATATATATATATATATATATATATATATATATATATATATATATATATATATATATATATATATATATATATATATATATATATATATATATATATATATATATATATATATATATATATATATATATATTTTAGTAGGGAGGAGGTGGAAGCAGCGATAGAAAAGGTGAAAAAGGAAAAGTTGCCAGGTACAGATGGTGTATATGGAATGTTAATTTTGTTTACAGGTAAGACGGGAGAGCCGTCGAAGGAGATAGTAAAGTTTTCGAGAGGGAGATGTGAAAAAGTTGAATTTCACAAGGTTGAGGGGACCCCACCGGGAAATTCCGTTCAGATCGGCAAGAATGAAGTTAGAAAGTTGAAGTCGAAAAGCAACTCTAGAAGCAATAGAGGGAGCAGATTTGAAATGAGTGGAAGAATGGAGAGTTGAGTCATGGGCATAAGAATGAACAGAGTTAGAAGGAGAGCTGAGAAAATCGTTGATGAAAAGTAAGAATAAAGTTGTCGATATAACAAATCCCTCTGAGGAACACCACAATTAACAGAAAAGGAAGAAGAGGTCGCTCCATCGACAAGTGCCGATATGGAACGATCCGAGTGAAAACTAGACATAAGTAAGCAAAGAGAATGAGGAAATCCCAAGGAAGGGAGCTTGGAGAGTAGTGACGCATGCCACACCCGGTTAAAAGCCTTGGAAATGTCAAGCGCCACCTCACAAGACTCCCCATAATCCCTAAGAGCAGAAGACCATAACTCAGTAAGATAGGAAAATATGTCACCAATAGACCTCGAACTTCGAAAGAAGTACCGATGATCTGAAAGAAGGGAGTGAGACTCTAGAAGATTCAGGAAATGAGAGTTTAGGAGAGCTTCAAAGATTTTAGATAGAACACAAATGAGAGTTATAGGACGATAGTCAGAGGGATCAGAGCGGCTGAACATATGCGCGTTTCTAAAGAAAGTAGAATTGAACAAAGACAGGTGCCAGCTCAGAAGCACACTCCCAGTTTTCTGGATCCCATGGACCTGATCATGTAAAATCACAGGCAATGACATGGGATACCTGAAAAGAGAAGTCGAGGAGGAGGAGGAGGAGAGTTGGAATCGTTGAGGGTTGAATTGAAGGAAAGGAGGCCAAAGAGATTTGCCATTTCAGAAGGAGTATTAGCAACAGAACCATCTGGATCGCATAAGAGGAGGAAAGGTCAAATTTACAAAAGCTGCTTGAGATATTTTTGGTTAGAGGCCAGAAATTATTATCAGTAGAAGAACCAAGGAGGTCAGCGCACTTCCTTTTGATGAAAGCACGCTTGGCCCATCGAATAATATCCCTACAACGATTCTGAGCCGAGTGAAAATTAGCTAGATTGATAGAATTAGAGTTTTTCCATGCACGATTAGCACTGTCTCTTTCAAGAATGGCACGAGAATAAGTACCATCGAACCATGGGTTTTAAGGAGAAAAAAATGTAGTTGAAGTTGAAATTAACCTTCTCATCCCTTCAGTGATTACGGCCCCTGCCTTTTCGGCAGAGACAGAGGCATCCTCCGGGACAAAACAAGATTCATTCCAAGGGCAGTTATCAAAGAAGCGACTGCCCCCCAATTAGCCCAATTGAAGTGCCAGGAAGTACATTAAGGGCATGGTGGAGCTGTTGGACAGAAAACATTATCATTAAGAACTATAAGATTATGGTCAGAGTTACCGATAGGAGAGAAAACGGTGTATTTATATCTAGAAGGGGTAGTGGTGAAGCATAAATCAAGTGTGTTCAAGAACTGGTTAGGACGATCTGGAATGTTTTTGGGTTCACTAATCAACTGCTCCAGATCGTTGAGATTTCTAAATGATTTGGCTTCATCCCACCTGTACCAGTATGAGAAGACCCCAATCACTCAGTGCGGAGTACATAGAAACTCCCTAAATAGAGGATTTCAGCATTTGGATGAGAAGTAAGAGTCTCGTGAGAAGTTGTAAGATAATGAAAAAGAACTGAAAAATCTGTTCCATTTAGGGAGCAGTAGCAGAAACACAAGATAATTGTAACAGTGGCAAGATTTTTTAATCCATAAAACATCGAAATTTGGAGATTCAAGATTTACGAGACGTGTCACAAATATGTTAATGTTAATATCGGCACAGACTCCACCATTTAGTCGGAAATTGTGAAAAAAGTTGAAGTTAGATAGATCGGGGTTGTTAGTGAAAGAATACCTGTCCAACTGGGTCTCAGAAGCAAAAGGTTAGGATGAAAATTAGAGAAGTGATACTCCACGGATTCGATATTAGCCGAAGGCCACGGACGTTAGCAAAGTCAATAGAAAGTCCCCGTCTACACCCACCCATACGTCCCCTCGATCTTGTCATTCAAAGAAACATACACACTCATACCCACACACACAACCTCACACACACGAACGTTCATATATTCACAGCAAACTAAACTAAAACAAAATTAAAGGAACGTACAGCAATTACACTAAGCAATTAATTATAATAATAAAAAAATAAAATAAATGTGCGAATAAATATGTTTATATTGAAAGAAAACTATTTAAAACTTAGCTTAAAATTTCTGCTTGTATAAAATTGTTGAAAACAAATTTTTCATGCACTGAAGTTCGTAGCCCGAATATATATAATTAAAAACGCAAACATAGAAAAAGGAAAAAAAAACACTAAACGCTCTTAATAATATTAATTATACTAATAATTATATATATATATATATATATATATATATATATATATATATATATATATATATATATATATATATATATATATATATATATATATATATATATATATATATATATATATATATATATATATATATATATATATATATGGTTTAAATAATGATAGCGATAGTAATAAAAATGTTATAAAAATTTGTGAGGAACTTTCATAAAAAACTTTTTTAAAAAAAGGTCTTTGCGGCATTGAAAAGGGTCGTAATGGAATTTTTTTTAAATCAATGACGTCATTCATATTCTCTTTAATTTGTTTATTAAAAAGATTTTAATTATTTATATTTAACTGCAATTAATTTGTTTCATTAGCTTTAAGTAATTCATTTTTTATTTTAAACCGTTAAAGAAAATATGTCCTAAAAATTGATATCTCTCCTTTTATTTTAATTTTTTTTTTTTTAACTTAATTTTCGGCTTTTTACTAAAAATATATAATTATCATATAATAAATTGCAACCTTTTTTAAATTTACATACGTTTAATTCGTCATTTCAAACGAACATTGAATTGTAAATTTTGTTACTTGTTAATTTATATAGTCTAATAAATCTGTTCTTGGAATGTTTACCATTCATTTGAAAGGAGAACGGTGTCGCTAGTAATGACTAAGAAAAATTTCATCCAGACCAAAAAATTTGAATCAAATCTGTCACTACTAAAAAGTTGCGATGATACAGGAATACATGTAATGGTATCACTCATCCCTAATACCGCAATTAAGAAATATTCACCATACATTTCCCAAATTTCTTTTACACACATACCAGAAATTAAAATACTGATGCATTGATAGTTTTTACGACACACGTAATCAATTGTTAGGTACTCCATAATATTAAGAACAAAAACAATACTTAAATGTACACATGACACAAACTAAGCTAAAAGTTTATAAATGACTAACCTCTTGGAAAAAGACTGTATTAGTATTAGGTTCTGAAACGTAACCACTTTGCATATCTTCCTCTTGAGAAGAAGAATCTTTAATATATATATATATATATATATATATATATATATATATATATATATATATATATATATATATATATATATATATATATATATATATATATATATATATATATATATATATATATATATATATATAATATATATATATATATATATATATATATATATATATATATATATATATATATATATATATATATATATATATATATATATATATATATATATATATTTACACGAGGGGAAGTCAAAAAGTGTGTGGAAAGTGTTCCTATTCAAACATGTCGAGCATTTTTCACGGTAAAACTTGATTGATCGTTTCTCCAGTCTATAATGATGATATCCAACGGGTTATTTCATTCATTCATTTGTCATTGTGTAGTGCAGGTGTCTTTAAAAAAGCGTCATATTTTCACTCATGAAAAACATGAATTTTGAGACGATGGCCGTCTTAGAATTCTTTTAGAAGCTTGAGTGGACAGCTTCGCAAATCACTGAGGCTTTGCATAAGGATTATGGAAAGTTTACCACATCCACCTTACAGGCCTGTTCTTGTCTCATCTGACTTTCCAAAACTGAAAGACAACCTCAAAAGTACCCGATTTGAGAGTGAAGACCAAGTAAACTGAGCCATTTCAGACTGGTTCAAAATGAGGGGCGAAACATTCTTCAGAAACGGGTTAAACGGATAGAATAACCGGCTTCAAAAGTGTATTGACTTGGAGACTATGTTGAAAAGTAACTGCATTATGTTTATGCATTTTAATTTATTAAATTTTTTTTTTGAGAAGCTTTGACTTCTTATATATATATATATATATAATATATATATATATATATATATATATATATATATATATATATATATATATATATATATATATATATATATATATATATATATATATATATATATATATATATATATATATATATATATATAATTATTTGCAACTAATAATATTTGAATGTAGTTTTTCTCATGAAAATGAAACATTAAGAATTTTTTTTTTTTCAAGAATTAAAAACTTACCAAATTCGACGAACTCTATTTGAGGTTTCTTAACTCTACAAACGATTTGGGCGAGGTCCGTAAAATTGGCAGGAGTTGAGTGTAAGTTAAGGTCTCCCCTCTGAAGAGATTTTATGTACCTTCCGTCCCGACCCTCCACTTTCAATTTGTAAATGTGCTCCAATGTCAAGCCACTCTTCAACATTCCGGTAAAGTATGTCTTACCGTGTTGGTACCCGACATCCTAAAAATAAAATTAAATAATAATAATAATTTTATGACCAGATAAAAGTTCTAAATTTCACCTAAATAATTATACAAACCTTAATTTCTTCAAAACAGTTAAACTGAAGCGTTTGATATCTATCTATAGGAGGTCTTATATATTCGCAATAATCACTAGATTTTAGCTCTTCCAACTGCCTAATGCATGATACGTACGATAATCTTGTCTGAATGTCGTACAAATTTGGAACCTGTCTCCAAAATAAAAGGGTAAATAAAACAAAAAAATAAAATATAATAATGAAAGCCTCTGTGTGAAAAGAGAAAAATTGAGTGTGTATAGGTGTGTGAAATATCACTTTAAAAAATTAGTCATAGTTTTGGCCACAATTTAATTTCTAATTCTTGAATCATTCTAAAATTAGTATAATTTAATTAAAAAGACAATAAATTGATGGTCTTGATTCTACGTTACATTTGGTTACATTAAGCACAATTAGTAACAACTTAAAACAATTACAAACTATCTACACACCTTAATCTCTTTTCTGAAGAAGTATTTAAAAGGTCTTGTGTGTCTAACCAATAAATTCCATCCAGAAAGAGAATCTCCGTAATTTGTAAATTGAGATTCATACTGAGAACCAACATCAACGGCCAATATGCTTCCAACACTCCATCTGTTCCTCATAACGTCAGCTAAATTTAAGACCAAAGATGATTTAATGTCATTCCAATTAACGATTTAAAAAAATCGGTAAATTTCACAACAATATTACAAATCATGATGTTAAGATAGAATATAAAACCAAATTTTAAAAGATTTAAGCGATAAGGAAAGAAGCAAACCGGGTTACAGTTGCTGTATAAGCAAATACTATGAGATAGAATATAACATTTGAAAAATAAAAAGTTCCTGAAACCTTCTACAAAGTCACCAAAACCCTTAAAATATGTCTTACCTTTTTAAAAAAAAATTTAAAAATCCAAAAAAAAAAATAATAATAATAATAATGCATCCATAAAAGGTAAAGACAATGCCACTTACCTGGAACGTTATTAACATAACAGCCATCTAACAACAAATGTCCATCAATGGGATCAGGAAAAGGCGGTAAGAGCATGGCTAAAGACATTGACGCTCGAACGTATTTCCAAGCCGAACCTTCACGTTTATTTCAAATATACGATTTGTTTGAGACGAACAAAAGAAGAAGAAATTGTTGTCCAATTAAGAGTTTCAAAACACAGATATTTAAATAAACAATAACTTACAGGATTAAGTTTAGTCAAGTATATTTTTTTTTTTTTTTTTTTTTTTTTTTTTTTTTTTTTTGACGCGAGTAAAGATAACTTTCCTTCGGTGTAACTGCAGAATTATAAATACAACCATACACACACACACGCAAACTCATAATGAAAGGTAAAGAAATCTTCCCATCTAAGCCCTAAAGTCCAAAGCTATTTGAAATAAATAAGTAAATAAATATATAAATAAATATATGCAGAAAGAGAAGTGAAAAAATCAGTTTAAACAAAACTTTAGTCATGCTTGAGAATTTAAATCAAAGCCAAATCAAATATGGAGAACTGTAAATGACGCTTACCTTCTTTTATTTTATTAGAATATCAAAAAGACAAGTGTTTCCAATACACGCAAAGCCAACATTTAAAAAAGAGCAAAACAGAGATCTACGAAGTAAATTAGAATTTGCCAAGTCTCTTCCATCATATTAGAGATCATGAAATACTAAATTATAAAAATAAAAGCAATAATAATATGTCTACCTGGTAGATTGTTGACATATCCCCCATCGAGCAAGAGGTGCCCATCGTGAGGGTCGCATATAGGGGGCATGTAGCCTGACAAAGACATGGAGGCCCTTACATAACGCCACGTGCAGCCTGAAAATAATACACTCATTTCGTTGGAAGATAAAGTGAGAAAAGAAAAAGTAAAGAAAATGTGGATGATAAAAAAAAAAAAAAAAAAAAAAAAAAGGACCTGACACGAAAATACTGGAAGCCTCTTTTTAAATATTTAAAAACAAAACAGAAAACTTCTCCCTTAATTTTATTATATTAATTAAGAGAAACGAAACAGCGTTATGAGTTATTCTTAATTTAATAATATGATTCACTAAAAAATTTCAATTATGAAAACTTTATATAAAAAAATAATTTAACAATTAATTACAGTAACATTTATTTATACACAACAGAAACTTGGCAAAGTATTTACAACAGATCTTTTTTTTTTTTTTTCAATTATTTTGAGTACTTGCCTTTTATCGCAAATACCAAACGGTTAAATAAATTAAATAGCTGTATCTAAAAAAAATATATATATTTACATAAAACCAAATATAAAAGTCAATTTATATATATATATATATATATATATATATATATATATATATATATATATATATATATATATATATATATATATATATATATATATATATATATATATATATATATATATATATATATATATATATATATATATATAAAATAGGTCAGAGGTTGGCATGCAATCGACCAAAGATTGAGAAATTCTATTGCATAACCAAATAATCAAAGGATGACTTAAACTGCTTCATGGTTTGAGTATTGTTACAGCAAAGGATGAGGGTAAAATTAAAGAAGAAAAAGCGATTCAGACTTTACAGTAATGTAAATATTAAAGTGCGAATGACAGTTACGTCTGAGTGCAAAGTGATGGACGAAAAAAAACGGAAGAGACTGTGTGGAAAGACTTGTTGCACTTGATCTCCTCAAAGGAGTTGGAATGAGAAAAAAAAAGTTCAAGAATTGTGTCCATTGTAATAACGATAGTTTAAAGAGAGTGAAAAAAACAGTCAATGATCATAAAGAGATTGGAGAGAGTCGGTGAAAGCAGGATATCTGATAAGGAATAAAGCCCTAGATACATCCCTTTCCTGAAGAGCTGTATTACTGAACCACCACAAATGTCTGGTGCATATTCCATGAAAGGAAAAAAGACGTGTCTAAGCAACAAAACAAGTAATAGGAAGGTGTAAAAATAATTAGCAAGTTACCTCAGAATTAAAAGAACATGATCCTTCTAAATGAGATGAAGCAAAAAAGGAAATATAAAGAATATCAATGAGAAGAGAAGGTTTGAGTTGTGTATTTGCGAACATGTTATAATTGCGTGGAAGAATATGTCGAGTACAAAGATGAAGGGTTTGAGTTTTTTGATGAGATGAAAATACAATTATCTTGCCACATTTAGAAATATGAGAAATATCAAAGGTCCTTTGCTCCATGACCGTTCTCCTAGCCTCAGCTAATTGAAGTTTATTATTATTATTATTTATTATTATTATTATATAAAATATTGTGAATTAAATTGTATAGCAGCAACTGATGATGCTACATCCATATGAAGTATAATGTGCGATAGCCTGATCCTTTGAGATAGTCAGTGTCTGGTTTGAACAAGTTGTGACTCATCAGTCGGCTTCGAGAGCAGGAAGAGTGTGGTCCTGTTTACCGTATCTGTCGTGCATCATGGATTTTGAACAACGTGTTCAAAAGTTCTGTTGTAAGTTGCAAAACAGTGCCAAAGAAGTTCATGAAATGTTAATCAATGAATGGCGATAATGTTGCGACTCTGAAGACTGTTTACAAGTGGTATGGGCGATTTAAAAGCGGAAATGAGTCGGTTGAAGACGAGCAACTGTCAGGACGTCCTTCGACCTCAAAAACTGACGAAAACGTGCAGAAAGTGCCAAAAATGGTTCGTTCAAACAGGCAATTGACTATTCAAGAGCTTACCGAAGAAATGAACATCTACACCTCCGTTTGAAACAATGTACGAAGAGACCAGAAAAATAGTTAAATGGGTTCCTCCTTCATCACGACAGCACGCCGTGCCACAGCTCGCTTCTGATCCGCAAGTTTTTCGCCAAAAAAGGGTTCTGTCTGTCCACATCCGCCTTACTCTCCGGATTTAGCACCATGCTCCTTCTGGGTCTTCCCAAAAATAAAAACTGTGCTAAAAGGAAAACGTTTTGACACCATTCCCGATATTCAGAGGGCCACGACGGAGCAGCTGAAGGCCCTTCCGAAAGAAGACTTCCAGAAATGCTTCCAATCATGGAATCGACGTTAGAATGAGTGCATCGACAGCCAAGGAGAGTACTTTGAAGGAGATTAATTCAAATTTGAGGTAAGCTTATTACTTTGTTCGTAATAATATTGTTCACCGTATTTTTTATATATCGCCTCGTATATATATATATATATATATATATATATATATATATATATATATATATATATATATATATATATATATATATATATATATATATATATATATATATATATATATATGCAAAATGAAAGTCTGCTGAACGAGAATTCGAAACCGAGACCTCAAAAATGGTAAGTCAAAGAAAGCACCACCAATTGAGCCACGACAGTTCAAAAGAAGATCACAATGAGAAGGCTCATGAAATACGACTCACGCAGAATAACTCAAAGGATCACCCGTTTGCACACGGACTCCGAGGTAACAGGTCAGCTTCAATCCCCATTTAAATACAGACATTATATACGTAAGTATATTATACCGCATATTCGCGATAGTTTCTTTTGTCTATGTTTAAAAGGGGATTGAAGCTGACCTGTTACCTCGGAGTCCGTGTTCAGTCGGGTGATCTTTTGAGTTATTCTGCGATAGTCGTATTTCATGGGCTTTTTCGTTGTGATCTCCTTTTGAACTGTCGTGGCTCAGTTGGTGGTGCTTTGACTTACCATTTTTGAGGTCTCGGTTTCGAATTCTCGTTCAGCAGACTTTTATTTTGCATATATATATATATATATATATATATATATATATATATATATATATATATATATATATATATATATATATATATATATATATATATATATATATATATATATATATATATATATATATATATATATATAAATGCAATACTAACCAAGTATAAGAGAAAATTAATTTATTTAAAATATATTAACAATCTTATAATTTTTTTTTTTTTTTTTTTTTTTTTTTTTTTTTTTTTATTATTATTATATTATTTAATGTTTATTAATTATTATAAATAAATATAATATATATATATATTATATATATATATATATATATATATATATATATATATATATATATATATATATATATATATATATATATATATATATATATATATATATATATATATATATATATATATATATATATATGGTTAATAAATCCAGTAGAAAGTAATATATTAACAAATGGAAATTCATATAAAGGTGACGCAATGTAATGTTCTTGAATATTGAAATCGAAAAAGAAAAAGGAAAAGAAGAACAAGTTCATCAAAATAATAGTTCATGCAACTGACTTTTTGTTAAAAAAAATTAAAGAATAAATAAACATATAATAAATATAAATTAATCATGCCAAAATCATGAACGTTTCAAATATTTAAACGATTTTTTTAAATAATTTAATTTAATTCAAATTAACTTTTTATTTTTAAAGTTTAAACTTCATGCTGGTTATTTTTATGCTTTTATTTTTTTTATTATTTGAGACGAAAAAATAAGATAAAATGTAATAATTAATTTTTTTTTTTTTTTAACAGAAAATTTTAATAAGGAAATTTTATATATTATATATATATATATATATATATATATATATATATATATATATATATATATATATATATATATATATATATATATATATATATATATATATATATATATATATATATATAAAATTTACGCTATTCTAAACTTTGGCAAAAACGATCTGGTCAAAAGTTCCTGGATATTCAGTTTTTATAATATCGATTAATTTAAGGTAAAACTAGATAAAAAATAAATAAATTTTTAAAATTAGAGCTTAAGAAAATATCCGAATATTACTTCAAGAATAAAAATTTTTTCCTAAAAGTTTGTTTTTTTGTCAAAACAATTAGGTCGCAAGATGAATTTTGGCTCGAGGTCTTTACCAAAAAAGTGATTTGCCAATATAATTCAGTGTTATTTTAAGCTATAATGTTTAATTGTCAAATAACACAAATATTATTTAAATCATAATTTGTTCGTAATTACACTGTTAATATATATTTATTTCAATGACATAAAATGGAAGATACATCCTATAAATATACAAATTATCTACATAAATTATGAGAAGTGAAATCTTGCTGTTATTACTAGAATCACAGTTTAGAAACGTGATGGTCATCCACAAGTGTTGAATTTAGGAAAGAGTTTTTTCAATAGAAAAGGTTTAAATGCTGTAACTTATTATTAGGTAAAACTTTGGTAAAAACTAAAATGGTGAATGAATCAAAAAAATGGATATGGACTATTTTCAATACCCCTTTGAGATACTCCGGTAACATCTCTGTGAGGACTACTAGGCACTAGTAAGTGAAGAATAGCTTATGTATTTGTTATATTGTAAACAATAAGAATATTTTAGTCAATGGAAAAGAAGCATGAAAACCTTATATATATATATATATATATATATATATATATATATATATATATATATATATATATATATATATATATATATATATATATATATATATATATATATATATATATATATATATATATATATATATATATATATATATATATATATATATATATATATATATATATATATATATATATATATATATATATATATACCTGATGAGAAAAGATTGAAATAGAAAATGAGACTTTGTCATTTCAGAAATGTCAGTCACGTGGTTTAGCTAAAATATCAGAAAAAATAATTATCATAGTGAGTATACTTGTAAAATACCTTTATCAAGTTGTGACAATCATTTATTCCTATTTATTTATTTATTATTTCCTATATATATATATATATATATATATATATATATATATATATATATATATATATATATATATATATATATATATATATATATATATATATATATATATATATATATATATATAGTATATAAGTGTGAGAATCTATGGAGTTATCCATCCATCTGTCTGTAACAGCTGATAATGAATATTGTATTAGAAATGAAGTTTATCTTATCTTCATTTTGACTTTAATGAGGCGTATGAAAATTTATTTCTTTTGGGTTTGCAATCGCTCTTGAGAGTTGCTTTTCAAAATTTGGAATATTTTAAGTCAACGAATTAGCAAAGAAATCGCAATGTTGTAAGAATATCTTATAAGAGATCCATCCACATGTGATGCAAATAATAAAAAGCAAATAAGAAAAAAGTTTCAGTTTGGACATTTGTTTAAATAAAAATAAATCAAAATTCAAATATCTCAGGCAGACAACGATGTACTGTTGCACAATGGGATTTTGAATTCCCTTTGTGCAGATATTTGAATAACAAAAGGAAAAAATATTAAAATTTAACAGGAACATAGAAAAAAGAAAGGAAAATTTTTACACACAACTAGTTATTTGTATATCTACATCATATAGTAGAAGTAATTGTCATTGTGAACCTCTACACAACTAAGTATTTATATATATATATATATATATATATATATATATATATATATATATATATATATATATATATATATATATATATATATATATATATATATATATATATATATATATATATATATATATATATATATATATATGATAAAAACATAACATTAAAAACAAGATTAGGACTGGTTATTAAAATCTCTAATTTAAAAAAAGAAAGAAAAATTATTTATTTAAAGAAAAATTGAAAAGCACATTTTTAAATCTGCCGTGATTTAAATAATAAGCGAACTCAACACATGACAACAAGCAAATAAATTAAAGATAGAAGTAGGAAATAATAATAATAAAAACTCCCACCAAAATTAGTCATTTGTGCTCATACACACTACCTAACAGCCACCAATCAAAAAGTATTTTAAAAAAAAATCAAACTTAAAAAATTATGCCTTTCATTAAAAATAATTTTAAAAAAATGTAATGTAATAATCGTAATTTACCATCTTAATAAATGTAACTTATTTAAAATAATAATAATAATAATAATAATAATAATAATAATAATAATAATAATAATAATAATAATAAATAATAAAAAATAATAATATAATATATATATATATATATATATATATATATATATATATATATATATATATATATATATATATATATATATATATATATATATATATATATATATATATATATCAAAACAGATCGATGAGAAAGAACAGCGAACCACGGCATGCCCATCAAAGAGAACATATTTAAAAAAAAACTTCATCCAGATCAAAGACAAATGAGACTTGAGCCACAGCACTTGTATTCTTCGTCAAGGGAAGTGAATAAATAAAAGAAATATACAGATACATATGTTTTCCTAAACTTAACCACACGGCGCATGAAAGAATAACAATGAGTTATATATATATATATATATATATATATATATATATATATATATATATATATATATATATATATATATATATATATATATATATATATATATATATATATATATATATATATATATATATATATAACTCAGTATAGTGGGCACTTTCGACGGGTGCCAGATTTAACTACCTCAAAAATACTGGCAACCTGACCCAAACGGTCTTTTCGGCATATGCGTGCAATGCTGAATTCTCAGGGACCTTCCAGATCTTTCCTTTGTCGGTTCACAGACCCACGCGGACCCCCAGATTCGAACCAATTTCAGCCAGACTGAACAGTAAAGAAAATGGTCAGGAAAGAGAGTGAGGTGAACGCAGCGATTTCGTAAACTCAGGCAACTTCCTGATCCCAGTTTTGGGGGGTTCACGAGGGCCCCGCGGGGACCCCTTCCCCAGATTTGAGGCCAATTTCAATGGGTTGAACCCCCAAAATGGTGTCAGGAAAGAGCGTGAGGCCAATTTGAGCGGAGTGATTTGCACTGCAAATCAAAATCCCGTTAGGCTCAGGTTGCCAGATTTTTTCGAAGTAGTTAAATCTGGCACCCACCGAAAGTGCCCCTAAATATATATATATATATATATATATATATATATATATATATATATATATATATATATATATATATATATATATATATATATATATATATATATATATATATATATATATATATATATACAGAGGTGGGCAGTAACGCGTTACATGTAACGGCGTTACGTAATGGGCGTTACAAATGTAACGAGTAACGGTAACGCTTCAAAGGGTTTTAAAATGTAACGGTGTAACGGTAACGCTACCCCATTTTTACAAATTATAACGGGTTTTTCCGTTACTCGTTACTCGTTACATCCTACACACGAAACTCCACTGTGTTGACATTTTTGTTTATTTTTATGGAAACGAATTTTAATTTTTCAAGATTTTTATATATATATATATATATATATATATATATATATATATAATATATATATATATATATATATATATATATATATATATATATATATATATATATATATATATAACACGTCTTGTGAATCTTGAATCTCCTAACTTCGATGTTCTGTGGCTTCAATAATATTGTGCTTCTGCTACTGTTCTCCTAATAGAACAGATTTTTCTACCTTTTTTGAGTACCTAAATACTTCTCACGAGACTGTTACATCTTCGCATCCAAATACTGAGGTCCACTATTTAGGTGATTTCAACGTACACAACACTGAATGGTTAGGTTCCTCTCATACCGATTCAGGGGGAGAGGAGGCCGAATCATTCAGCATTCTCAACGATCTGGAGCAACTGATCAAAGAACCAACACACATTCCAGATCGTCCCAACCAATTCTTGAACACTCTTGGTTTATGCTTCACTACTAGTCCTTCTCTCTATAAATATGCTATCTTCGCACCTATTGGTAACTCCTGACCACAATCTAATTTGTCTTAATTTTCATGCTTTCTCTCCAACTGCTCCACCCTGCCCTAAGCGTATCTTCTGGCACTTTGATCGGGCTGACTGGGGGGCTTTGCGTTGCTTCTACGCTAACTATTCCTGGAGTGACTGCTTTGTCTCTGGAGACGCTTCGGTCTCTGCCGATAAGGTGGGGGCCGTAATCGTTGATGGGATGAGCAGGTTCATTCCTTCTTCAACTAAATCCTTCTCTCCTCAAAATCCATGGTTCGATCGCGCTTGTTCTCGTGCCATTCAGGCTAGAGACATTGCGTATCGACAGTGGAAAAATTCTCCTTCTCCTATCACTCTAGCTAATTTTCATTCAGATCGGAATCGTTGCAGGGATATTCTTCGACGAGCAAAGCAGACTTTCACCAAACGAAGGTGTGCTGAGCTCCTAAATTCTCCTACTGAAAAATCTTTTTGGCCTCTTGCCAAAAACATCTCCAACAATTTCTGTAAATCTTCCTTTCCTCCTCTTATTCGCTCTGATGGTTTCTTGCTAACACTCCAACTGAAAAGGCTAATCTCTTCGGCCTCCTATTCTCCTCTAATTCTACCCTTGGACGACTCCGGCAATCCTCCTCCTACTTCTCCTCTC
>SEYY01024618.1:262500-282500 GCA_009176605.1 Armadillidium nasatum | reverse complement strand
ATATATATATATATATATATATATATATATATATATATATATATATATATATATATATATATATATATATATATATATATATAAAATCTTAGGTCGTTTCCATAGAGTAAACCTGAGATAGGACAAAGGGGACAGAGAGGACATTCTGCCCTAACTGAAATTTTAATAAACAATCATTAAATTAATTTTTATAACAAAACTTGTTTTAAAAAATCAACAGCTTTCTATATCCAACAATTCTGCTGGTTTATCTCATTAGCTCCTTATATACCAGTTTCAATAAAAGATGTTGATTACCAACATGATAAAAGTAAAACAAAGCTTACCATACTCCATTCTCTAGCCTTCTGTGTAACAATGGTTAGGTCTTTTTCGAGGCAATACAAAGCGCCAAAGAGAGCTCCTATACTCACTCCCCCGATAATATCAATGGGTATTCCAACTTCCTAATAAAAGTAATAGAAAACAGAAATATGTAAAATGAAAACACCCTTAGCAGTGACTAGACAAAATCTTTCGAGGTCACTAGTATTAAGTTCATTAATTTCGCAATTAGAACACATAAAATATTGTAAAATAAAATTCAAGTATTATAAAATTTTCAATTATTTTCCTAAATTGTTACTCTAAAACACCAACTATTCTTGGTATCAAAATTCAACTTTGACACACCACTAAAACTTGGACTCTGTTTTATACTCAAAGTATGTTTATTACTAATTCAATTATATTTATTTACTTTACCTGCAATGCTTTCATCATTCCAATATGAGCTGCTCCTCTTGCTCCACCTCCTCCAAGAACCAAACCTATGCTGGTACCAGTAAGCACTCGAGCAAGACGTGAAAAGTCGCTGTATATGTTGACTTCTTGAGTAAACACTTTCTCTGTATAATACTCAATCTGTAATAAATAAATCATAATAATAATCATATCTGCTTTTTTTTGTGTAACACATAATCAGGATAAAGTAGTTATAAAGTTAAAAAAAGTTAACATTTTATGCCCAAAAGTCATTCACCTATTTTCCATTCAACATTTGTCAGCATGTGGTAGTATAAACTATTTTTCAGTTACTCCTTAAATATCATAACACATGGTTTCAACCCACTACTGTTTCACTTTTATTAATTATTACAAAAGACTGTACAGACCACAGCTTCTAATTATAACGATATAATTATACATTATAGATATTAATAATAAGGAAGTTATATATTAATTTTTTTAAACTTAGGGATAAGCTTCCTCTCCAATCACTACCCTCTAGTTTCCCTACATAAAAGCTCCCATTTTATACACTCAATATTCTCGATTTTGCATCCTCCCCAAGGTTCTTTTATTTTCCTTCCTAAATTTTATAAGACATTTCGTATATAAAAAAGAAAGTCAAGGATGTTATTAAACTAAAACTTACGATCTTATTTTGGGCTCTCTTCATAAAGACTCTCTTAGGGGCAATGACATGATGATGAGAATGACACCATGATCTCATATTTAGCCACCTGACAGTACCGGAGGGTTTCGGACCGTCTTCTGAATGCAAAAGAACTAGGATTCTTTGGGTTCTTATAGCCATTGCCTCAACATGTTTCTCGATCTTTTATATATATATATATATATATATATATATATATATATATATATATATATATATATATATATATATATATATATATATATATATATATATATATATATATATATATATATATATATATATATATATATATATATATAAATTTACTAAATTGATTATGCTGCAATTAAGAAAAGCAACTAGTTTTGAAAGGTATAATCATCATGTTAGAGGCTCCCTTTACAGAAGAAGGAAAGAATAGCACCTTTTGAACTATACAGAGTTAATGTTCAGGAAAAAATAAATTTAAATAAAAAAAAATCTTATTTAACGAAAGAACGTCCAAGTTGCAAACATCACACGAGTATATCAGATTAGGAGTGTTTGACGCCAATCGGGCACGTGCTATGCACTTATTTATTTATGGCTGATAATATTTCAATATATTTAATGTGACAAAGTGAAGGAATATATTTGATGTCTCCGAGTTATTATCTTCATTATCACTAACAAATTAGTACAATAATTAATAAATATTTTATATTATTAGCTAGTCCTGTTTTGATATATATATATATATATATATATATATATATATATATATATATATATATATATATATATATATATATATATATATATATATATATATATATATATATATATATATATATATATATATATATATATGAACTTCCTAATATTTAAAATCATACGTTTCTATGACCATACCTTGCCCACGGAGGGTTCATTTGCTGCCAATCCAACTGTCAAAATAACATCAGCCTGTCTGATGCATCTCTGAGTCCAAACAGTGAGTGAAGAATCACACTGATAAAGTGTAACTTTATTATTGTCTTCAATTTCACCGAGCCATGAAATTAGTTGGTATTCATTCACTGATTCCCAAATACTTGTTCCCAATGACTTAACAACATAGTCAGATGTTAATCGGGTTGCAGAGCCTGAAACGAATAAAAATATAACGAAATAGAATAAGCATCAGACACCGAGTTGCATTAAAAAACAAAGCTTACTAGTACCCAAAATTCATGATGCAAGTTTACATTAAAATAAGAATATGAAGAAGGATTCAACAAACTTATCTCATGGAATAGAATTATTTGAAATATTTCCCAAATTTTTTCAGATTCAAAATCAAGTTTTGCTCTTTAAACTTACCAATAGCAAGAAGGGTATGGTAAAGTTCCAGAGTAAACTGAGAAATAGGAACATCTTCAGAAATTAGGTACAATGGCCACGGTTGAGAAATTGCTCTGTGTTGGTCGCTGATCAATTTTAAGACCAAAAGGTTCTTTGGCAACGGATTTCCACGTTCCTAAAAATGCAAATTTTAATACTTTCTTTACGTTAGAGTAAGGTATTATAAAGATTTACAATATCAACAAATTTTTCCTTATTTTTAATATCTATAAATCAGTTTGTTTTAATACCTAAAAAATACAAAAAAACGAAAAAAACCTGCTCAGTATTTAGAAATGTTCAAATTAAAAACTACAGAATATAAAAATATTGCGGCAATAAACTCAGGAAGAACCTAATATTTAATAGGAAATCTGAGACACTACAAGTGACCATTCAACAAAATTAAGTTTATTTTACACAGACAAATGTAGTTAGTACAACAAATTCACAAAAATTAACTGAAGTTATTTTAGGAAGATTAACAATAAATTTTACCTAAAATTCTTTGTCCAAGCAATTTAATAAGTCGCGTCATAACGGCGGGATGCTTGAGTTTAATAACATTAAAAAGACCTTCAGGGAGTTTTGCCAGCTCAGAATCTCTGATGGCCATTACAGTAGTACTTCTTTCAGTCTGAGTCAACAGTTCAACCTAAAAAATAAAATATTGAAGCTATAGAAATTTTATATATATATATATATATATATATATATATATATATATATATATATATATATATATATATATATATATATTATATATATATATATATATATATATATATATATATATGCAGATAGAGCAGTCTTCTTGGTTTTTTATCCTAACTTTCAAAGTACATGTAGAGAAGTATACAAAATAACATTCACTATAAATGCTATTAGACAACACACGTACTACATTATTTACAAATATAAACCAAATATTAAGACACTCGAGAAATATATTCTACAAATTTTGTATAAAAAAAAAAAATCTTAAATTTAAAAAACAAGTTTCCCTTAATCTATTATTTTATAAATCCTCAAAAATTTTAAAAAGGAATAAATTATGGTAATTAATAATAAGTTATGACTAAGAATTTATTAATTTATTAAACATTAAAAATTGTAACTTTTATAAATCCCTTTAAGCTAAACTCAAAAAACAGGCAAAATTGAAAATTTGTTCTACTTTTTTTTTTACATTTCATTAATTTTTTGATTAAATTTTACAAGAAGATATAATTGAAGAGGTTACAAAACTTCAAATAAAATATTTTTCAGCATATCTAACAGTTTGACAACTGGTACCAATTTCAATGGTTAATTTTGAGTAACTCTGAATAAAAAATAAAACTAGAGAATTAAGATGTATACTTAATAAAGGTTTCAGATCAATTATTCCTTTAAAGGATACAAAAAAAAATAATAAAATGAAAAAAAAACTTTTTTTTTTTTTTAAATTAAAATATATATCGATGTACAATAGTGTTAAAACTGAATTTTATCCATCAAGAACAAATATTTTAAGAGGAAATTTAAATCTTAAATATATATATATATATATATATATATATATATATATATATATATATATATATATATATATATATATATATATATATATATATATATATATATATATATAATATATTTACAATTCCAACTAGATCTCCTTTCCCATATTCTCCAACAACTTCTTTTCTACCATTTTGATGTGTGATAACAGAACGAAGACGTCCACTCAAAACAATATAAGTTGAATCACTGGGTTGCCCTTGCCTAATGAGTGCATATATATATATATATATATATATATATATATATATATATATATATATATATATATATATATATATATATATATATATATATATATATATATATATATATATATATATATATATATATATATATATATATATATGCTAGTGATGTATCGGATATCAAATTTTTAATATCTTTTTGATATCTTTTTTTTCACATCCGCAGATGCAGATGCAGATTTTAATGTTCCACATCCGTGGATGCGGATAATCTTTGTAATCGTCATATATATATATATATATATATATATATATATATATATATATATATATATATATATATATATATATATATATATATATATATATATATATATATATATATATAACAGTTCAAATTTTGAATTATGTTAAGAATGTAGTTCAGACAACCTACTAGAATTTAAAAATATTACTAATTTTGACAATTACTAGATTATGCAATTACTTGATGTTGAAATTTACAAGATTTTGAAACTACTAGATTTGAGATTTAACACTACTTGACAAATCATTATGAATGTTTGCCTTTGGTAAGTTAAGAAATAAGAAAACCACGGTAAAGGATGCTTTGATAATTAAGTATATGATTTATCCAGATTTTGAAAGTGGGAGCATCGGCCTGGAAGGCTTGATTGGAATCGGCTCTCACTTCTTTGTAAGTAGCAAGAAGCATTACAATATGTATAAGGATTCACAGAAATTTAATTTTGGAAATTAAATTTGAATTTAAGGAGAATATCTAATTATCATTTATGTTGATGTATTTGAGTAAACTTTTTTTTAAAATAATAGGTAATACATATTTAAAAGAAAGCTTATTTTTGGTATGTAATATGAATATGAATGCTACACAAGGCTACTATTATACTTTGTTAAAAGACGGACTATGGGTGATGTAAAATTAAATCCTTCAAAGAAATTTTTTCTCAGGAGTAGATTAGTAATTCCGGTTCCAGCTGGAACCAAAACCGAAAAAAAATTCCAAATTCCAATTTCCAGCCAGAATGGAATTCCGGTACACCTCTCTTATAATAATAATAATAATAAAATAATAATAATAATAATAATAATAATAATAATAATAATATATATAATAATATATATATATATATATATATATATATATATATATATATATATATATATATATATATATATATATATATATATATATATATATATATATATACTTTGATTTTTTCAACCCTTGACCACCTCTATAAATCCAGCCATCGCAACAAGCCTCTCCTCCACAGGTCCTCCAGGGCGATTCCCCAGGTCATCTTGGGATGTACATTTGAAGGGTAGGCTAATAGGAAGTGAGAGACAGATAGGGGTGGTGGCTTGATTTATTTGGAATCTGTGTTTGTAGTGTTGAAGGTTTGGGTGGTGACAACATCTCAACTTGGCTAGTGATGTTTGCGTGAGTATGGGGAGGGTATCGATTTTCTTTGTGATGTCCAGGATGAGTGTGTTGAGAATATCATTAGGTTTACATTGTCTTAGATATGAATCTGTGAGGCGGGTGTGAATGTGTTTGGTGTGGGAAACATTATTTAGGGGGGAGGGAGGGATGTTGCTTAAGATGAGTCTGTAGAAGAGTGCGGGGAGATGATGGTGGTTGTTTTAGTCTGTCTGTTTGGGTTTGAGAGGGCAGAGTGACAATAGTGATGTGGTAGTAGTGTTTTAGAATAGAACTGTGTACCTATCATTTCTGAGTGAGTGGTTATAGGGAGTATTTTGGTTTCATCATGTAAGTGTCGTTGTGGAGTAGTTGAAGTGGATTTGGTTATTGTTCTGAGAGCTTTGTTTGGATACTTTGTAGTTTGTTAGTGTTTTGTTTGTAGAGCAGTGCGTGCCAAGTTGGTTCTGAGTAGTTGAGGACTGAATGTATGAATTGTTTATATGTTGTGATGGCTATATGTTGACGATTGTGTATGTTTGTGTTGGCTATGATTTTTAGTATGTTTAATTTCTTGTTTGCTGATGCTGTGGTGTTCTACATGTGTTTAGTGAATGTGAGGTGAGGGTCTTGAGTTATTCCTAGTATTTTAGGGTATTATTTTGGAGAATAGGTATGCTGTTTAATATGATTTGGAGGCATGCAGATGATAAATGACAATCAAATGTGATATATATATATATATATATATATATATATATATATATATATATATATATATATATATATATATATATATATATATATATATATATATATATATATATATATATATATATATATATATATATATATATATATATATAGTGTTTGCATGTGTGTGCATGCTGAGATTAAGAATCAAAATACTTACTTATACAAGGCCCGTCCTGCTTCCAAATGTTCCCAATCTAAAGCAAAATCAATCTGTCTAACAAAAGGAGACATTCTTATAAGAACTGTATTTGCAACATGAAGCACTACTCTCGGAGTCTCTTTGATAATCCTGAAAAATTAAAACTATAAGAAAAAAAATAACAATGATAATAAAAATTATAATAATAATAAAAGTAAAATTAAAATTAATATGTAAAACAAAATTTACAGTAAATAGCAATTTAGAAATTTTATATGATCTCTGGTTATAAAAGTATTTCATAACAGACCTAATTATAACAGACTAACTGAACATGTTCAATTAGTAATTTAAATAGACTAAAAATTATATTCCCTTAAATGAATTTGTTGTAGAAAGTATATATATATATATATATATATATATATATATATATATATATATATATATATATATATATATATATATATATATATATATATATATATATATATATATATATATATATATATAGGGTATATATAAGAGAAATTTTACTACCCTTTAATCTTGGATTAATCAAGAAAGATATTGTCCCCTAAATAACTCAAATCTAGAATCTAGATGAACCTGCAAGATTACCAACTAAAAAAATTAGACGCAGTGTGTGTGTGTGTGTGTGTATGCGTATTTTTGCACACATCATTTGCACATACTAAAAAAAACAATTAATTATTTAAGAACTTACGCATATAAAGTATTTTTGGGAATTGTTGCAACCTTGGAAGAATGCTTTGCTTTTACATTAAAAAATGAAGGGTCACCAGAGAGAACAGCCAAACCACCGACAAGGTCACCAGGGTGAGCAGTGAATAACTGCACTTCTCCATCTCCATCAGGAGGGTCTTGATATACAATTAAAGATCCATTCAGTATATAAAACAATGCACAATCCTGTGAAAATAATTTAAAATTGTGAATTAATATACAAAATGGCAAGTTCATAATGTTGTAACATTTCAACTACCCTAAATTTTACAAGTAACCTTATGATAAATATATAAAATCTATAAAAAGCCACGTTCTTCAATTTAAAAAAAAAAAAAAAAAATAATGCCTTTCATCAAAGATTATTATTAACTTCTCTATGTAAAAAGCTTCCACTTATGTTACAAATAGAACTCTTTAACCACTATACATAAAATTAATGAAAATATGAAATGTTATTTACTATTCCTTCAATAAGCAAACTCTTAACCATTTAAATTAAGTACCACTTGAACATAAGAACACAAATCACATGCAAGCCATCAATTTCAAACTTCTCAATTGAACGTCAAATTCTTTGTGTTCAAATTATTAAAAATTAATTTTATATACTATTCCTCTCTATATTTTTCAACTTATTCTGTAATAAAAATGAAGAATTTCATCAAAAGACCTTTTTTTTTCCTTCATTTTACTGTTGCAACTGCCTCAGTTTTATCCTTCATATTTTTAATCCACCTAGGTCTAAATTTTGAATAACACTTTTAAACCAACAAAAATGAAATGGCTAGGCTTTTTTTATTTTCAATTAATCTAAGATATTTTTTTAAAAATATTTCAATAATGCAATAAAGACAATGTAAATAGTAACTTTAGTCTACTATTATAGTAACTACAATTTTATCAATAATGTATATACATGGAATGTAATCAGGATTAATAAGGGAAACATAATAAGCTTTAAATTATGTAAATACATTTGAAAATACTCATTCTCATGTTTATTTTTACATCATTGTTTTGCTTTAAAAAAAAAAAAAATTACTAGCTGATTATGTTTTATTTTCTAAATATTTCTGTATACCTTGAATGTTAAGTTAACAAACCTTCATATTCAATTTCTTATCTTTTCTGAACCAAAAGTAAAGCATTCAATGTCTACTGAATGTTAGAAAACATTCTGAAAAATTATTTGAAAATACAAATGCAATACCTATGCGGTTTTATTAGTTTTCCAAAATACCTTTCAAAAATTCAAATTTTAAACATTCAACATATTTTCTATTTCTCTTCTGATCAATTAAGAAAATATCTCCTTCACACAAAATCACTTTCTCAAATTATAAATATTCATTCTTAATTATAATAATAATAATAATAATAATAATAATAATAATAATAATAATAATAATAAATATATTATATCAATAATTTTCAATATATTAAAGTTTAATTTCATTTTAATTCAAGTTTCTAATCCTTGTAAGCAGCGCCTAAATCTCAATTTTTGTTAGAACTACTTTATTTGACCTATGCAAACTCTTCTCTAGAACAGAATTTCCTTTTCCATTCTTTTCTGAAAATTATGTTATAATTTTTTAAATAAACGCAAGAAATTTTAATCCTCTAAAGACTTGTGATGACACTTAGAAATCTTTAAATTCAAATAAAAAACAAAAAACTTCTTCAGAATTTCTACTTTCCAGTACACTTAATACACATCACATACTAATATACAGTAAAACTGAAAGTAAAAAAAAATTTTTTTTATTTCCTCAATAAACAATAACTCACGGAAAAAGAAAAAATTTATGATCATAACCCATTAAAAAATATATTTAACAAACCTTTTTTTGTTAAAAAAAAAAAAAAAAAAAAAAAAAAAAAAAAAAAAAAAAATAAAATCATAATTATATATAACAAAAAAAAAAAATTTGCTGAGCTGTAAACTTCCTTTAATTGAAAACATAAAAACCTCAACTATATATTACTTCAAGCAAAAAACATTACATTAATAAAAAATTGAAAAACTTTAAACTTTTTTAAAATCCCTATCAATTTTATAATTTTTTACGTTTGTATAATTTTCCATCAAACAGATATTTTTGCTTTAAAACATACAAATTGTGATAAACTCAATAATAGTAATAATAATAGCAACCTGAAGTGAATCCTGCTTCATGAGAAACTCTCCTGCTGTAACTTGTCTCACTTTAACTGCGTCTTCGAGAATATCACATTTTTCTAAATGAAGCAAAGACTATTGGAGATGACAAGATGAAACCAAATACGATGAAAAAGGAGAAAAATAATACAAGTTTAAAAGAAGAAAAAATAAATCAATCTTTTTAAGATCAAGTGAATAATTATCTAACTAAGCAATTATTATAAAGAAAAAAAATTACTTTAAAAATATAAAGTTAAAATGGTATTTATCCACCTTAATTTTTTCAATAGCTAAAAGACGTATTTTTTCTTCATCCTCTTTTGGATCTACAAGAATTAATTTCCTTGACAGCTTCCTTTCCTTCTCTGGAGCTTCTGCATGTGACTGATTAATACGATCTGCTACATCCTCCTCCAGCAGTTCACCATCTTAATAATAATAATAATAATAATATCTTCCTTCCTTCAACAAATGCCATAAAATCAATGCACATACAGAAGGAAAGAAACAATCATTGACTTACTCTTTATATTTTTGACATTTTAATAATAAAAATAACTTTTATTCAAAGGAAATTCAAAATGAAAAAAACTTCTCTTATAATTAGAGTTAAACTTCGGACGTTTATTTTCAAATAATTGTTGCACTTCAAACATTAGAATATAAACTAATAATAATAATAATACTACTACTACTACTACTACTAATAATAATAATAATAATATGCTTACCCTGGATGGAAGATCCTGCTGACCCTATACTCTCCTTTTTGATCCTTGTGGGTGAAGGCATTAAATTGCCCATACTAACACGTCTAGGAATCTAAAATTGGACGATGAAGGAAATGAGGAGAAAAGTTTTTCTTTTCTTTTTTTTACATAAAACTTACCTTTCTGCATTCGAAGGTTATTTTCACGTATTTAATTTTATTTCATTGCAAATTCAACAAGAATTGAAACCAAAAATTTTTTTTAAAAAGTTGACACCTTGAAGAGAGTTTAACTATTTTTATTTGAAATACATAAGAACTTATAACATGTGCAATATACTTTTAGCAAAGTAAATTTACATTTATTACAATTAAATACATTGGTCAAGCATATATATATATATATATATATATATATATATATATATATATATATATATATATATATATATATATATATATATATATATATATATATATATATATATATATATATATATATATATATATATATATATAATATTTATATCAATATTGAAATAAAATTATTGGGCAATAACTATATGAAAAAAAATAATTATAAAAATAAAAACGATTGTTAAATATTACATTACAAAATATATTAGATATATTTAAATATCTATATTAGATATATATTTAAATATATCTAATATTTTTTGAAAAATACAAACCCTATTCATTAATTCTGCAGAGAGTCCCAGATAATGATGAAGAGCCAGAAATGTTACTCTCATTAGCCTCACCATAACAATTTGAACAACTCGTACGAACATATCAGGATATTTTTGAAATATTTCCTACAATATAATAATAAAAGAATCATAAAGGACTAAAAAAAATAAACTGTTTTATTCCTTTCAAAGTAAATTCATCATCATCAAAAGAATGAACAAACCATGTTGGAATAATTTCAATATTTTTATTTGATTAAGAATAATTTTGTAAAATAAATCAAAACAAAATTTCAAAATTAAAAAAAAATTAAAAGAATTATTCTTTTTCATTAGTGATACAAACCTCAAAGGCCTTAACAGGAAATTTCATAACAACCGAATCTTCAATTGCACGAGCAGAAACAGTTCTATATGGCTGAGGATGACCCTGAAAATACCATTAATGCATATAACTCGAAATTAGGTACAAAATGGCAATAAAGAACAAGAGAGAATGACGATTCGTCATTTTTACCGTTAAAACATCACAAAAAGAAAGCAATGAGATAATAGATTCACCAGCTGAAACCATCTTCAATTCATGCGATATTCCATCTTCAGAAATTGTAACTCTAAGTCGACCAGTTTGAACAATAAATATGTTTTCGTCACTTTCACCTTTAAAAATTATATTACATTAGTTTGCACATACTAATCAAGATAGTTTAAATAAAAAATAATTTTACAAAAGCTTATCATTACATCAGCAATTTAAAAAATTAGCCAAAAGGACCTATGGATATTTTATTAACTTAACAAATTTAGAGACCAGCAAAGTTTAGGAAAATGAAAGTGATGCAGTTATTATCAGACACAAAACTTGAAAGATATTTTGGTAAAAATGGTAGACAAAAAAAAAAAAAAAAAAAAGGCGGGTTAAAGACTTAAAAAGGGATAAAAATATAGTAAAATTAAAGAAAATATAGTTGCTGTGAATACAGATGGGCATAACAAACTTTAAATGAGAGTTTACGTCTGTAATTACACAACAGAAAAAAAATAGTTCTTGAATATCTCAAATTTTTTACTCCTTATAGGGGAAAATTTTAAATGAATTCAAATATTTTCTTATATCAAATTAATGTATTTTTTTTGTTTTTTTTGGCAACGAATAGTAATAAATAAAAGAACACAAATGGAAAAAGTGGTTAAATGAAACACTTTATTCCACATTGTTCAATTTCCCCAAAAGTATAGTTTATAGTATAGTATAGTATAGTTTCACATATAAAACTAAATCATCAAATTTTAATATTTTACCAATCTGAAACAAACTCTCTCCTTTGTGCAGTCTAATAGTTTGAAGACTTTTGCAGAGCTCCAAGAATAGAGGCATATCAAAATGTCCAAAAACTCTGTAACAAGAAATAATTTTAAAGCCACAACTGATTAAAATTGGTTTTTGATAAATATCATTTACAATTAATTTTGTTCACAAATAATTTCATATAGGAAAATCAATAATTTATATTTATAAGATTAAACAATGATTGGAGATACATTTAATCCTTATCAAATAATTTAACATAAAAAGTAATCTTTTACCTTATGTTTCTAAGCATAATTAAAAACTCAGAAGGAAAAGAAGTTTCAAAAGGCATGAGATCTTCTTGCATATATTCCATTGGAGGTTCGATCACCTTTAATTGGGGATCGTCTCTGTCCGATTTACCTAAAAACTGGCGAGCCAATTTTCGCGCTAACTGTCGAGAAGGCACTGGTCGTGTTGGAATGTTAGCTTTAACCTAAAATATTCAAAACATTTAAGTTTATAATTTAAAAACTATATTATTTGCTCAACAAGGGTGATATTAAACTGAAAATTTTAATTTCTCTATTTTAAATTCTCGAAGACTGTTGACATTTACAAATGCAAGCATAATTAGTATATATACACAATGCTATGGAACCCAATTTCAACTCTAACTCCACCCCAACTAAAATGTGCAATTTAATAACTCTTGATCTGACTCTGCCCTAGAATATAGATTGGACTCCATGCAGCCTCGTTTTTAAAATCTCAAGGAAATGAACAACAAGCATTTTAGCTAAATAAAAAAATAGTGGTAATAGAGTTACATCAAAATTACATAACCATATTTAAATCTTTAAGGCTAACTTATATATTAGTTCCAACAAAATTACATTAAACTCAAGAATGGAATATTACATTATATGCAAAAAATTAAAATAAATATTTGCAAAATAATGAAACTTACTTTACGCAACATTTTACGACCATAAAAGTAGATTTTGTCCCTCTTTCTAAATCGAGGTCTTGTTCCCACACCAACAAAGTCTTTAACATCATCAACTACAAAAAATTTTTGCTTATTATTTTAGTGTTACTTAAACAAATAATAATATGCACAATTTCCTAATACACATTTATGAAGAAGATAAAAATGCTTTACAAGACATACCTTTGCTTTTGATTTCCCTTTTGATTTCTGCTGTAATTTCCTTTGGAGAAGTTGTTCTCAACCTACATATTATTAAGACCAAAAATGCCAATAGCATAAATGTTAATAAAGGTAAAGCCATCTGCAAAATAGAAAGATTCTTTTAAATGTAAATTTAGGGTAAATCTATATAGCAGACTCAAGTATTTGTTATTGTTAATTTTTAAGAAAAATACAATTGACTGCTATCAACAACAAAAATATTTAAAAATTTTCAATTAACTTACAGGATAATTAGCATATTGTATATCAAATATAGTAAGTGTGGGTCTATAAAATCCAATGATGTTTTGTAAATACTCCATTTTAATAAAGCTTTTGAAGTAACTTCACAATAAAAAAGACTAGATTTTTTAAATAATCATCATCTGAAAAAATAAAACAAACTAATTAACATTTTCTAAAAATTTTAAACCTACAAATATAGAAAAAAATTCTTTTGTTTAATTGTAAATTGACTAATCAACAAATCAATGAATAATCCTTCAAAAAAAAAAAAAAAAAAAAAAAAAAAAAAAAAAAAAAAAAAAAAAAAAAAAAAAAAAATATATATATATATATATATATATATATATATATATATATATATATATATATATATATATATATATATATATATATATATATATATATATATATAAAATATACACATGCTATTTATTACATTCATCAATCTTAAACTTCTTAATCATTAGCAGGATATTTTGTTGTTTTCAAGGACTTTCTAAATTATGTAACTGATTTTTTGGACAAATGAAACAGTTTTAAACTTTGATTTAGACAAAACAAAAAGGATCTTTAGAAACATCCATATAGCATTAGTTTAAATGCTAATGTAAAATGACCTCCATAAATATAATAAATATTTGAGAAGTGTGTTATTTTAGTGCAAATGTTCTGTTTCATGTTTTGGTTATATTTTAATCGATGAATACTGAAACTAGTGAACTTACAGTACACTATGCTACAAACTGGATTATTTCATAAAAAAGTCTCCTTCAAGTGACAACTTTTTTTGTCAACTCTGCTGTGTGAATATGTGTGAACAAAACTTAGAACTTTGGATGATTGGACTCTTAATGAATAAGTAACATATTATCTTTAAGACAATTCAAAATTATATATATATATATATATATATATATATATATATATATATATATATATATATATATATATATATATATATATATATATATATATATATATATATATAATCTGCATGGCTGCAAGATAATACAGGTGAGTGAAAAGTATTTAAAAATATCATCATTCATAAAAATAATAATATGATAGAAGGAGATTTTAATCTCTTTTCTACCAGATGAAGAGAATTTTGAAAATTATTTTCTTATGATTTGACTAATTTTACTCTTTATACAATTTAATATTTCAAATTTCTTTTTTTTCTTTTTTTTTAATATTTAATTCAAAATCACCAAAAGAAATGTTTTGAAATTTTTTTTAGCTCTTCCATTGCAGATTTCAAATACAATTAATTTAATTTAACTCTAAATATTAATTTCTAAAAAAAAAAAAAAAATTATATTTTTGCAATAATAATTTAAAATATATATATATATATAGGACAATTGTCATCAGCAAAATCAGCAGATTTTTTTCTCAATCATCATCAATTTTCTCCTGATTAATTTAAGCATACTGGCTTTTATCTCTGCTCCACCCTCTTATATTAAGAGTGAAAGGCTATTTTGCACTGGGAGCCAAATATATACTCCAAGATGAAATTAAAATACCTCAGGAATTGGAGAAAAGATTGTTTATGCATCATAATTTAAGAACTCTAAATATAAAGTACTAGAATTAAAAGTTTTAAAATCAATATTTTAAAGATCTTATATATATATATATATATATATATATATATATATATATATATATATATATATATATATATATATATATATATATATATATATATATATATATATGGCAAAGGTTAAGAACTTGTCCAAACTTTTGATATATCAAAATACTGATATATCAAAACCAATATATATATTGCTCAATATATTAAAAACAGCAAAATGTCAATATTTTGATATTTTGTATTTATATTATACTCACTCTACTGGAAATAAATATTGATTCCTTAAAGAAAATGCACAAAAGTTTCCACTTGTACAAACGTCCTTGACCATATAAATGTTGCCAAGTGTTCTGCCAGATAATCATGTGCTCTTCCATATGACAGTATTTTTAATTTCATCTAAGGAATTCTAATAGCTGTTAAGTAATTTAATATAAAATGTAGACTAGCCAACAATAACCTAACCATACCTAACCTAACAAGACAACTAACCTAACTAGACCTAACCTAGCCTTAATAAATCTATCCTTATTATTTCATTTCTTTACAATCATTGACATATCAGTCTCAACTATTATACCTTTACAAATCAATTTTGAACAAAACAAGTGCAGTATATACAGTATGTATATAATACATCTTAACAGAAATATATATATATATATATATATATATATATATATATATATATATATATATATATATATATATATAATATATATATATATTATATAGTAAAGGTGTAGATTGTTTCTAAGTTTAGATTGTTAGAAAATATTGATAATCAAAAATATCGAAGAGGCCTAACCTAAACAAGAACGTTGCTGGGAAATAGAGGGCTACGGCCCTATTACACCACATATACACACAATTATTATTACTTACTTTTCTAGCGAACCTAATTCAACTTATCATAACCTGAACTAACGAAGTTGCCGTAAAAGAGGCCCAACCTACACAAGAAGTTGCCGTTAAAGAGGCTTAACCTACACAAGAACATTGGCGCGACATACAAGCCTAGGGCCGTATTACAGCACAAATAAAATTATATATATATATGAGAACAAATTATACTTATATTTCGAATATTCATATTTAAACAACAACAACAACGCACCACAATGACAGTCAAACGTAATCTAAAATTTGTTTTAAAAAAATTATAGGTATAAAGGTATCGATTAAAATAAAATATCAACAAAAAAATATCAATATAAAAAATATTGAAACTAAGAAACAATCTACACCTAAGCCTATATATATATATTTACAAAAGATAGAAAATTTTTCTGCACCAGGATTTGAAATCACTGATAACAGCATCGCCATTACACAATGTACAGAAAGCTCTAAAACCAAGCTACGCCCTCTCACCAAAAAAAAGAAGGTGTAGTAGAATAATATTTCAAGCTCTTCTGCTTCAAATCACTGTAACAACTCTTTACCTATTAGAATCATAGGAGAGTGCTTGGAACCCCTACTGGTGCTATCAGACATTCTGCTGAGATGCTCCTGGGTTATAGGAGAAACCAACCAAAGTTAAGCAATGCTAACATGGGTACAACAACTGTTAACAAATAACCAATATAAAATAAGAGAAAATTTTTCCACACACCAGGATTAGACACCAATGAAAACAGCGTCACCATTAGACAATGTACAGAAAGCTCTAATAAGTACCAAGTTACTACAGGAGTGTAGTGACTGTTCTAGGTTTATGAACCATTGATTTTTTTACAATTACAATGTTCAGTCTTCCAGGAGATGGAGGTCCATATTTCGAACCTGAAGGAAGACCTAACTGAGAAGGTACAAGTGATGATCCTTGGACTTGGGCATCTTCCCCCCTACATGTTTTTGTGTTTTGCAGCGGACCTCACCAACGAGGGCATATGCCGTCCTTCCAGGCAGACAAAATACAGCCCTTCAGGGCATCACGAGTGAACCACAATCTATAAGAGCTCGTGATGCTCTCCAACCCTTGATATGTAAAGAACGCTTACGTTTACAAACTTTGATCCAAGAGTCGTTGTCTGTAACTTCGGTTTGATCATGTTCAATGGGAATATGGCCGTGCAGGCAATCCATAGCTTCATCACTCATCGGCCTAGGCATAGAAGATTTAACTTTATAATAAACTATTTGAAATTATCTAAAGCAACACTGAGACCGACACGATATATAATAAACTATTTGAAATTATCTAAAGCAACACTGACACCAATAATATAGCTCTTTATACAACGAATTACCCATGCTTTCAATCTTCGCACTAGGAAAATAAAAATTATCTATGAAAAAAAAAAATGAATCCTTTCATCGGCAGTGTTGTCAAATTTGATTCCACATGAAAATTCCCTAGTTTACCGCTAAAATAAAGAAATAAAATAAGAAGTCGGGTAAAATATGTTCTTGAAGAATGCATAGAAATTACTTACAAAGAAAATTCATTATGCTATCTTAAAAATTCTTGGCTTCAAAATTTTGACTCTAAAAATAATTTCTAAAGAATAAACTGATATACTACAATAGATTTTATTAGGCTTTGTACTACCTAGGACAACTGGCACATGAGATTCTTGACAACAGCTGAATTAATTTAAATATTTAAAAAAATCAATATAGAATCAAAATATTTATTAACATTAAATATTTCAAAGAGTTCTTATAATTGTTTTTTAAAGAAATAATTGATTCATTGCAATTCACCTAAATATAAACTAAAAAATATCAGTTACGACAATTGTTACGAAAAAAATATTCTTCTAAGAACGATCTAGATTCGATTTACAATCAAAATCTGCATCGCCTAAAGCAATATTCAATGTTTTCAAAAACGTAAATATATTTAATTTAGATCAATTTTGGATAATTAATCTGAATGAAGTTTCCATATAAGGAATTTATAAGAACATTTATGGATAAAACTTTACTGAAGCCTAAAATAAGCCAGATTATTTTCATTTACGTTGCGCAAAGTCAGTGACAAATGACAAATTAAAGATCATAGTATTCAGAATTTTTCAATAATTGAAGTAAAATTTATATAAATCCTTATATATACAAAATAAACAATGCTTTATGTGATTCATAGCTCTGAATAGTTATAAATCATTAAGGTAACTGATTAAAGATGTTCCTCAGGGATCTGTCCAAATCCAGTTTCTGTTATTATAATCTATATAAGGATTTGGATGAAGGAGTAACATATAGGGTATAAAATTTGCCGATGATACTTAATTAGAAATTTTGGGAGGAATACTGAAATTATAGAATGACTTAGATATATTGCATGATTAATTATTAGGATGAAAAGTTCAAAAAGAATTTATCTACAATAGCCATTTCATATAAGTAATTAAAATGTAAAAATAAATACCATTATGACACTGAAAGGAACAGAAATATCATTTGTGGAAGCAATTTCATAGAGAGAACATAATTCAGATTTATAAAATTTTAATTTCTTATTAATGTTGAAGAGAGAATACCTATATATATAAGGATTATATATATAATGAATAAGAGTTTGAATATAAATGCATCATAACAGTACATCCAAAGATAAATGAGAGAGAAAGATATTTTCTGTTTAATAGAGTACCTCATTCGGATACCAAATTTTTAGATAAATTTTCAGCAAAAATTCATACAAAAGATTCTTTTTGGAATTGTTTTCAAGGATTATTTTTCATGCTAATTTTAAATGTTTTCTTTTTCATCTAGTTCAAAACTTTTTGGTAGGAGTGTATGTTGTATTCTTTGATTGAACTAAAATCTAGACGGTTGGGATTTAATAACATCACCAAACAATTGAACATTTATTAGATGGCTTGCTTCTTCCGACAATGAACGTAGGAACCCAGCTGAAAAATATTAAGACTATCAATAAATATAAAGTACCTGTCAATGTAATGTCTGTGACAATATTTACGAATCTCTTAAATATGTCCCAGTATTTTATATACAGAATGAATTTTATGAGTTTGGTACAGCTGCTACTACTACTAATTTGGCTGTAAGCACCCACCTAATCAACTTTTGAAAAGACGAAACAGCCATGAAGATGATACGTGAAGTCCTTAATGTATGGCAGGTGGAACCTGTTCCGCACAGTCGCATTTTATTTTTTAATTATTAATAATAACTGAGTTTCTGTGAGAAAGATCCTGTAAATTACTCATACCGAAAAGAAACCTCGCTTTAAGACTCAATATAAATAGTCCATTATATTATTATATCTTTACTATGCTGTAAAATGAAGATATATATATATATATATATATATATATATATATATATATATATATATATATATATATATATATATATATATATATATATATATATATATATATATATATATATATATATATATATTTGAAGCGTTTGAACCGATTACGAAGCAGAATGAGAATTTTTAAAGTTGTACGAATATTCCGTACAAGGCAGATGATGTTTTTTTCTTTTATCCGAGA
>SEYY01024618.1:247500-257500 GCA_009176605.1 Armadillidium nasatum | reverse complement strand
ATATATATATATATATATATATATATATATATATATATATATATATATATATATATATATATATATATATATATATATATACATATTATATTATTTATTATTTTATTATTATTATTATTATTATTATTATTATTATTATTATTATTATATTATTATTATTATTATTATTATTATTATTATTATTATTATTATTATTATTATTATTATTATTATTATTATTATTATTATAAATTTTAATTCAATGGTTAATTTTGACTTAGCGCTTGAACTTTCTGTGGGTGGAAATCCTTTATTAAAGATAGACTTGTCTATAGGAAAGTTCTGTTGGATTTGTTATCTTTGGTTTAGTGGTGTGGGAGCGTTGAATATTATAAGCAACCGTCCTATCTCAAGTTATACCAAATTACGGAAGTCTCTTCATGTTAAAAAAATGTTCTCGTTCTTTCAAGCACCAGAATAGTGAGTTCTTCCCTGTGACGTTTATATTAGTGATTTCACATATCCCTAGGATATGATCCCGGACAATAATCTTGAGGAAACCAAGTCATTTGTGTATTCGTGTTTTTGAGTCTGTATTAACTAACGGAATGAGAAGCACACCCGACATAGATGGGCCATAATTTAAACAAATTTCAACAATGATTGTGTTTGTGTATTTAAAAAAATTGGCCGTTTGAAGAATAAGAAAGACAATTAACTTAGTGCGGAGTTTTTGAAAAGTAAAAACAATTTCATGTACAGTCAAAAATATGAAAGGGAGTAAATCAGTTGGATTAGATAAAATACTAAAGAAAGAATGTTTTTTTTTTTATTTTGTGATTGTACACTTGATGGATAATACGTGGTCACAGAAATTTTGTCTGAAGATTTGTGGAAAGCTTAAAATTGAATTTTATTCTTTGCATTTGACATTCTTCTGCAGTATATAAGAGAGACTCTGAGAAGAGGTTTTAAAAATTAAAAATAATATTGTTGTTGATGTTATTGTTGCTTCAATTGAAACATTTCTATAATGGCGACAGATAATGATGGGAGAGAATAAATAGAACTTAATTTTTATGGGAAACACATATGGATGTTCTCATTACAAATATTTCTATATATATATAATATATATATATATATATATATATATATATATATATATATATATATATATATATATATATATATATATATATATATATATATATATATATATATATATATATATATATATATATATATATATATATATATATATATATATATATATATATATATATATATATATATATATATATATATATATATATATATATATATATATATATATATATATATATATATATATATATATATATATATATATATATATATATATAAGGCCTGATAAGTAAAGATAAAAGTATTCGTAGACATAAAAACTAAATCGTCGGCGTCAATACACTCATCATTCGTAGACTTGTTGTGGTTGTTGAAAAGACAACATAAAGGCAGTTGAAATCCCCATAATAAATAACCAAGGTCAGATAATTCTTTGAAAAATTCGTGGATAAAAATGCAATGGAAAGATTTAATAATAAAAAATCAGAGAAAGATGTAGAGCTCTCTGAAACAATGAAGTGTGTGAATCAGAATTGGGAAGTTCTTGTAGAAATGTAGAGAAAAAGGTGATTGGAAGTAAAAAAAATATGAAGTTGAAGAAAGAAGAAAGGGAATTGTAGAATAAAGAGGTTGGATAAGCAGAGATGAACAACGATATTAAAACCATCTATGGAAGAAAAAAAGAACCGAAAATTATAAATATATTAAAGTATTATGGCAAAAAATCAAGCTGAGGAAATAAAGAGACAAAATACGGACATGCAAAGACTAAGGTAAAATAAGAAGCCCAGAATTATGTAAGAGTTACTTGAGAGTTAGTATATGGAACGGCGTAAAGGTTGAGAAGAAGTTACCTAACTAGGACAAAAATGATATTTTTTTAAAAAGTCACATGTTTATAAGAGAAAATAATGGAAAAATGGACACTATAATTCTATATTTTGAAACATGAGTAAAAGTCCTGAAGAATGGTAAAATGATAGAAACTGACCGACTGAATAACGAAATGTTCAAAACCGGGGAGGAGAGTATGATGGTATGGATGAGGAAATTACTAAATCTAATATGGAACAAGGAGTGTATACCGTCTAATTGAAGAAAACAAGAATGTTCCTTAACCACAAGAGGAGAAATTAGAAAGAATTCAGAATTATAGAAGTATTGTATTGCTGGAAAATGGAACCAAAACAAACCAGGCACTTCGGAGTGATCTGGATTCAAAGTTCTGAGAATGGGAGCATGGATTTAAACCAAACAAATAAATTACCTGGCAGAAAGAAATAAACAGTATGAGAAAAACAATAAATAATAATTAAAATTGATAAATGTTCTCTCATTTTACATCCGTAAATGACTTTTAGTTTACGTTTTCATTATCTAGTTCAAAATGTTTACGATTGTCAAGGTCAAAATTTATTTCAATTGCATTTCGTTGCCTTCAACTTATTAATTTTTCAACTCAAAATATGAACTACAAAAAATAACAATTTGAGAAATCGAAGTTGGAAAATTCCAAATTTTTTTTATTCTGATTTCAACAGTGATTGATTAAAAAAAAAAAAAAAAAAAAAAAAAATTAAAATCTGATTCCAACTCTATCCCTGAAATCTGACTTCGATTTCAATTCCAATTCCCCAGGAAAGATATTTTCATATCAGTTTCAAAAATTATTTATTTATTTTTTATTTATTTATTTATGTATTTTAATTTTAATTTTTTTAAGTTTACATCTCACGGTCATTGCCCTATTCGAGGAGATAAATTTTTCTACAGAGATTAGACCAAGGATTCGCAAGCGGGATCGAACCGGATCCCTCAAGCACGTGAGTCAATCACAATACCGTTATGCCACGGTACACTGCAAAAAGTATACCTTAACTATTTAGACTGGCTTTTAAAAGACAGACATTTAATGACGGTCCCAAATCGCTTATTTATCTTCCTATTGCCAAAGCCACTTTATAGGATAATCTCTGAAATAAGTTCGTGTCCCATTGTGATGAGCTTTTTTCTTTCAATTCCTCAAAAAGTCAAGAAATGTTTTCAATTCTTTGATTATCAAATCCTCTCAAACAAATTCTTATCCCGTTGATAATGTACAATCTTTCAATCCGTGAAAAGGTTCCTTCACTTTTTCTCTTTGTACACAAACACAAACACAGGAAGCTCATTTTCTTTTTAAATCACATTCGTCATTCCGTAATGATTGCAAGCAATATTCAAAATTTCAAATGTTTCACCATATTCTTCACCATCGTTTGTAACAATTTTCATCCTTTTTTCCATTACCTCTCATCTTTTTAACTTATGAACTCTTAAAACCTCTTTATTGGGACATGTTGGTCGTAATGTAAACGACGCTTCTCACTTTTGCTTTTGCTCTCATGGATCTATATAATGTTCAACCAGATCCTTCTCTCCGTTAGAAGGATATATATATATATATATATATATATATATATATATATATATATATATATATATATATATATATATATATATATATATATATATATATATATATATATATATATATATATATATATATATATATATATATATATATATATATATATATATATATATATATATATATATATATATATATATATATATATATATATATATATATATATATATATATATATATATATATATATATATATATATATATATATATATAAATTGTAAACAAAGATACACTGACCACATCAATTTCCAACAAAGAAATTACTCAAATTAAAATTAAAATATATAATTTTAACTGTAATTTTATAATTACCCAAAATAAAATATAATTTTAACTGTATTTTTATAATTGCTGTATTCTATCATGTTTTTTGTTTTATGTTGTTAAAAATAGTTACTTAGCTTTTTTTCGTGTGTGTGTGTGTATGTGTGTGTATGTGTGTGTATGTGTGTATGTATGTGTGTGTGTGTGTGTGTGTGTGTGTGTGTGTGTGTGTGTTGTGTGTGTAGGATTTTAACTATTTTTATATGTACTTCATTTCATCATGTTTCATTGTTTTAAGGTGCTCAGAATTTACTACTACTTTTTATTTTTTTTTTAAGGGAGGGAGATTTTCTTTGCAAATTTTTAACTTCCTCGAGCCATTCTTTAAGGGAGGTGCCTGAGATCTCTTTCAATCTTATTTTGATGCTTGTCCCTTGGGGTTTTTAAATTTAAGTTTTAATAGCTGGAGTGTTGGTGGTGGGTGGTTCTGATTTGAGTTTTTATTTGTGGAGCGGAAATTTGCCGGTGTTGAAACTTTTTTTTTTTATTTTTAATTTGGAGGAGTCTGCTGAGAACGCATTTGTGTCGGAAGGCCTAACTCCTTAGTTTTAATTTTCATTTGGGTAATTTCTTTGTTTTATATATATATATATATATATATATATATATATATATATATATATATATATATATATATATATATATATATATATATATATATATATATATATATATATATATATATATATATATATATATATATATATATATATATATATATATATATATATATATATATATATATATATATATATATATATATATATATATATATATATATATAATATATTAATTTAAATTTAATCTAAAAAAATTTAGAAAATATTACTGTTAAAATTTAATTTTCATTTATTTTAGAGTTTTCATCTTCAAAATATATTTATTTTAAAATAACCATAATTTTAATATTCATAGGTTATTATTATTATTATTATTATTATTATTATTATTATTATTATTATTATTATTATTATTATCATTATTAGCATTTTTATTTTTATTATTATTATTATTATTATTATTAAATAATATCATTACAATTATTAATATTATTATTATTTTATAGTTATTCAGTGCGATCGTGTTCTCGTTTGGAATGTTCGTAACCTTTGAGAAAGACGTTAATGATTACACAACGTCCCTCGAATTGACAACATACCTTCGAACAACGGCTGCTTTGATTGTTGCCTCAACGCTTGTCATTCTCAACTCTCTTTTAGGATGTTGCGGAGCTTTTAACATCAGTAGGAAGACTCTAATAGCAGTAATTAGAAAATGATTTCAAGTTCAATGCTGAAAATAATTCTCTTCTTTTAATTAATTAATTATATATATATATATATATATATATATATATATATATATATATATATATATATATATATATATATATATATATATATATATATATATATATATATATATATATATATATATATATACAGGGTGATTCACATAGATATTTACAGACTTCGAGAGATGGAAAGTGACGTGATCACAATGAAATTCTTCTGAATAGATATAGGTGTTCGTAAGCTGCTCATTTACGTGATATCGACGGGACAACATGAGGATGACACAAACACAGTACAACATAGTTAAAGATGTTGCAGGTTCCATAGGAATGATGCCATGATAAACTAATTCCCATAATGAACACATCTGGTCATTGGACAACTCCATGGCCGATTCCATGACCGCTCAGGACCCCAGACCTAAATCCTTGTGACCTTTATTTATGAGGTCATCTAAAGCAGCTGGTGTTTATGGAGGAAATTACCAACAACTGCAGAGAGTCGAAGAAGACGCAACAAGTATTCGGAACACTATGGACCTCCGGCAGTTGCAGGCCAATATAGTTCGCCGGTGCGAGTTATGTATCCATTTTTGAACACCTGTTGTAATGGCATCCCCCTATGTTATCTGCTTCGTAGTAAACTATGTTGTATGGTGTTTGTTTCATTCCCAAAATGTTCCCTTGATATCACGTAAACGAAATGCTTAAGACCCTATTTGTATTTAGTGGAATTTCATTGTGGTGATGATGTAACTCTCCATCTGTCGAAGTTTAAAAATCGACGTGAATCACTCCATATTATATATATATATATATATATATATATATATATATATATATATATATATATATATATATATATATATATATATATATATATATATATATACCAAATTAAATAATAATTGTGTGTGTGTGTCACTTTCAGTGGAAAAGTGATTCTTAAAATATATTTTTCTGAGCTTGCCCCTTGACTTGTCTTAGAAAACTATTACTTCGACGCTTACCAATTTCAACCTTTCCTCCTATCTGGAATCTAACGCTCAATTCAACATATTTGGAAAAAATCGACTCCTCTCAATTATCTACCTATCGTCTTTTATCTTTACCCTCAGTACTTTTCAGAGTTTCCGAATGTGTCCTTAACGGAAATAATTAGAGTTAAATCTACTATTCTTATCTCTGATTGCCAAAATGGCTCTTGTAGGGAACGTTGGATTGGTGATTTTTTCCACCTCCCGCTGACTTTAGAACCTCTGGTCTCTGCCATTTCGGTGAATTTTTGCTGTAGGGTTGAACATAGTGGAAGCACTCTATAGAATCTTGCACAAAGCTTTAATTCTTGAACAATACTTTTCTCGGTAACTTTCTCTCTATTTTATTTCAGGTTGTTTTAATAGAGTTGCTATAGACTGCAGCAGTTCATCCTTTATAACTATCAATAAAGGTGTTCCTCACTGTTCTGTCCTATCCCCAACTCTTTTTCTACTTTTCAATTAAAACCTTTTCTTTGTCGCTTCATCACCTATCCACTCACATGTCTACGTTTCTACTCTTCATTAGTCTCGATTTTTTTTTAATAATTCCCAACCAATTGCGTTTATATGCTAGAAAAGAGGTTAGGGAGCAACAAACTTTCGATTTTTCTCAAATTTCTGAGTTATACAAAATGTTTATTTTCAATAACTTAAAAACCCAGTTCTTTCATCTTTCTATTTCATATAATCTTCCACACAACTAAAATATCTTCTGAGAAAGAACAGAGGTGTCATTCACCCCTATTTTGAGTATGTTTCACTCATCTGAGGCGGTTTTACTTACACAACTCTCTTTGAAAGGGTGAAGTCTAGAACCTTCCGTCTTATCAAATCTTCCTCTCAATGACTCTCTCCAACCTTGCGTTATGTCGCCTTCTTTATCTTATCGCCATTACAATGGATACTTCTCTCCTGATCCTCCAGTAGCATTCCTACTCCAGATGCAACACGATATAGTCTTATCTTCCTCCTCTCCAGTTTATTGACTGCAGACTTAATCACTATGTAATCCAAGTTTAGAAAACTCTCTTTTTAACTTACACATTTTCAAATCACTAATATCACGACATATTGGCTTTTAATTTGGCCCTTCTTCTTACTTTTTCCTCAACTCCTTATCTGACTTTTTTATCATCATAAGAGACATAATTTAAATACATGTAAGGTATATATATATATATATATATATATATATATATATATATATATATATATATATATATATATATATATATATATATATATATATATATATATATATATATATATATATATATATATATATATATATATATATATATATATATATATATATATATATATATATATATATATATATATATATATATATATATATATATATATATATATATATATATATATATATATATATATATATATATATATATATATATATATATATATATATATATATATATATATATATATATATATATATATATATATATATATATATATATATATATATATATATATATATATATATATATATATATATATATAGCACTTGACGATTACGCTAATATGCTTTGTGATGTATCTGGTATCATCAGCAATCCTTCTTCAAAATGGATTAGAGGACACGAAACTCTCTCCACATATTCAAGTTGTGATGAAAGGAAATATAAACCAATATAAGATTGACACTTATTCCAAATGGAAAGTTGACGCCGTACAAGAGAAGGTAACTAAGAATAATAATGATCTCATTCTTCCTATTTTATTAAACATTAAACATTTAGTATTATTTAAAAAAAAATTTATATATTCTTTTTATTTGAATTTTAATTTGTTTTTTATAATTTAATTCTGCTCGGATTAAATTAATAATAATTCACAATTCACAAATCCTTATTCAGGAAATGGTACATTTACAGACTTAAAGTTTAAAAGTAGGTCCTATACTATAATACTAATAATAATAATAATAATAATAATAATAATAATAATAATAATAATAATAATAATAATATGGTTGTTTTTAATTTTTATAGTATACGAGAGTAGAAAGGGACTACAAATTAAAGTCACTAAAAGGAATTTCGCAGTCAACGACATTGCCACTGCTGTCTCATTTGAACAGTTGGTATTCCTGACTGTTCGAAGTTTATGTTTAATTACCTAACGAATTTTCAAGTTTTATTTTGTGTGTGTGTGTGTGTGTGTGTGTGACATTTTAATCAGAAATGACATGTAATAACATGGATAATTAGAGTAAGAGTCACTAAAATTGACCCTTTTTATCCCTACTACGTCATTTCATATGAGGCCTTTACTGCCCAACTCACTCACTCTCTCTCTTTCTCTCTCTCTCTCTCTCTCTCTCTCTCTCTCTCTCTCTCTCTCTCTTCTATATTATATATATATATATATATATATATATATATAATATATATATATATATATATATATATATATATATATATATATATATATATATATATATATATATATATATATATTGCGTTGATTTTAAAAATAATCAGATTGGTTGCTGTGGTGGTTATGGTGACATCGACTACAGAAGTATTCATATTGAAATACCAGACACATGCAGAGATCCTGTGAGCCGCTACTATTACTACTACTACTAAAAATAATAATAGTGAAAATATAAATATAATAATAAAACTAATAGTAAAAATAATAATAATAATAATAATAACAATAATAATAATAATAATAATAATAATAATAATAATAATAATAATAATAATAATAATAATAATAATAATATTCATTAAGGAAATTCAAAATTGAAAAAATTCCAAAAACATCAGAAGTATTTTTCCATTAAAAAAAAAAAAATGTTTCGAGATTTTCAGTTGGAAAATATTACAATTATTTTTAACTTAGAAAATGTGATTTTGGAGTTACGACAACGTCCTATGAGCTCATGCTTCCTTTCATACACTATCTACTATATATAATATTATTGGAAAGATATATTCGTATATAGAACAATGATAATAATAATAATAATAATAATAATAATAATATTAGCATAATAATAATAATAATAATAATAATAATAATAATAATAATATATATTATTATTATTATTATTATTATTATTATTATTATTATTATTTTATTAAAATATTAAGTCTTTTTTTTTTCCTTCTATTTCTTTTTCATATTATTATTATTATTATTATTATTATTATTATTATTATTATTATTATTATTATTATTATTATTTTTATTATTATTATTATTATTATTGTTATTATTATTTTTATTATTACTATTATTATTATTATTCAGGTAACAGGAAACCAGTATAAACATGATTGTGGAGAAGTTTTATCTTGGTACATGCAAACGAAAACGGGATGGATGTGTGGCATTGCGCTCGGCATTTGTTTCTTTCAGGTGAAGATGCATTTTCTCTTTATCATCAACAATATTGACATAAATAAAAATCATGCTTTTAAACATACAATATATGTTTCCACTGTAAAAAGAAAAACAACAAAAAAAATTATATATTTTTATTTATTTTTCTTTATCTACAATATTGCTTTAAATTAAATTCATGATTTTTCACGTATCGTAGATCTTCCATTGTAAAAAATATATTTATTTATTTATTTATTTATTTTTCTATCTATCTATCTATCTTTTTATTGAATGTTTTATTTAATTATTTAACATTTATATACTGAAATTGTTTTCAGATTTTTGAAGTGGTAATTACAATAATGGCCTTCAAACATATAACCAAACTCAAGAGACAAATATAAAGGATTAATTAATTATATA
>SEYY01024618.1:222500-242500 GCA_009176605.1 Armadillidium nasatum | reverse complement strand
GTTGAAAATCAACATCGGACAGAAGTCTGCATTCGCAGTACATTCAGCGGATATATATATTTGCTGCTAGTGAGGAGATCTCCTTGCAGCTATATGAGAAATAAGTAACGTCTTGTTTTAGCACGTGATAAAAATCAGATGTTTATTAATGCTGTCGATCACACCCTCCCCTAAGGGGAGGGTCCAATATTGAAAGTTTTTTAATTTTCGACCGATTACCCTGAAATTTGCAGGGTCTATGCATTTCGACTAGTCGAAAAAAAACGATTTCTGACGTTTTTCTGTATCTATAACGGTTTAAAAGTTTTTTTTTTTTAAATTGTCCAATTTTTAAAATGAATAATAGTGGGGACAAACCACTAGTCGAAATGACCTGAAAATAACTGTATATTCACAAATATATTGGTTACAAAAGCTTCTAACGAACTTTTGTTATCTGCTTTCTAAAAAAAAAAGTTATTTGCCCTTTTCTGACCAATTGTCTAAAAAAAAAATTTTGAAAATTTTGAAAATTTACTCCTCCGAACAAAAAAAAAAAAAAAATATATAAAAAAACTACGCCTATAACTTTTTAATTTTTTCAGGATGTATAGAGGAGATATAAAGCTACAAATTTCGCTCAATACTTTATTAGGTGCTATTTGTTCTTTTCGAGATATAGCCTCTCAAATTTGGTCAATTTTCTAATAAATTTCAAAATTTCCAGTTTGAGAGGCAAAACAAAACAAAATAAAACTAATAGCATTGAATGATGTATTGAGAGAAAATTGTAGCTCTGTACCTCCTCTAAGCACTTTGCCGAAAATAAAATAAAAATCCTTACGTGTATTTTTTTTAAATAATTTTTAAAAAAAAAAAAAAAAAAAAAAAAAAAAAAAAAAAAAGAAAAAGAAAAAATCAAGTGCATATATAATTTTCCTTAAAGCAGATATTAAAAATCGCCATGTAGCGTTTATTGTAATTGGAGTTGAGAATATACAGTTAAATTTTCAAGTCATTTCGACCAGTGGTTTGGTCCCGCTATTCACTTTTTTGGGGGCAAATGTTCCGAAATAACTTACAAACCGTTACAGACACAGAAAAAACGTCAGAAATCGAGTTTCTAATACATACCCTGTAAATTTAATAAAAATCGGTGAAAAATTTAAAGAACTTTTTTTTGTTGAAATCGGACCTCCCATAAATCAGATATCCTGATGTCCAATTTCTTGTACTATCACAGTCATTGGTTTGGCAATGGAAAGCGGCTTGCTCCTAGAGGCGTTGGTATATTGTGGTAAACGTTCCATTCAAATAATTTTTTTTTTGGGAAAGTTTCGACAAACAACCAAATTCCAATTATCGTTCACTTGTCCATACATAAAATGCCTATTTTTGCCATTTCTTCCATTGAGTATACCATACTATGAAATATTATTACGGTATTGAAACCACAAAGGTAAAACAACGACATGTGACAGTGACTTTATTTGGTTGGTTTTCGTGTGGAGAATCTATGACGTAACATATATACAAAATAATATTTGTATAGAGTGGAAAGAGGCACATTGCCAAGCTTCGCGTCCATTTTAAAAGTTTCCTTTGCAAAAAATTGCTACTTATTTCATTTCGCTGTAACTTTTGAATGATACATTTTAGTCTACTTGTTCTTCATTGAGAACAATACGTACATCTACAATCCAAGGACGGTCAAGTAATTTACGCTCTCAGTTTCTAATTATATATATATATAATATATATATATATATATATATATATATATATATATATATATATATATATATATATATATATATATATATATATATATATATATATATATATATTATATATGATGGCATGCATCCGCAAACAGCACAAAAATCAACATCCGCATTCGCATCCGCATCCGCATCCGCATTTTCGAAAATTCAACATCCGCATCCGCATCCGCATCCGCACTTTCGGAAATTCAACATCCGCATCCGCATCCGCATCCGCACTTTCCCAAAATTCGACATCCGCATCCGCATCCGCATCCGCAAATTAGAAAATATGACAATCCGATCCATCATATATATATATATATATATATATATATATATATATATATATATATATATATATATATATATATATATATATATATATATATATATATATATATATATATATATATATAAGATATAATATAATATATATATATATTTTATATATATATATATATATATATATAGGGTTTGTAATATCTCCATGTTATTAAATCTATTGATGAATGGTTTACTTAGAAAAATGGAGAGAGAAGGGAAGAGTATTACGTTGAGAAATATGGAGGGTGAATGTGAAGTGAATGTTTTACTTTTTGCAGATGATGCGGCATGTGTTGGTGGCAGAATCTGGAGAAAAGATGAGAATACTTGTGAGAGAGTTTGAAGGGAAATGTGCAAACACGAGATTGAAATTCAATCCAGCGAAGAATAAAGTTATGAGGATTGGAGGTGGGGATGAGAAAATGTGGAGGGAGGAATTGGTTTGTAGAAGTGTGAGAATGGAAACTTGAGGAGGTGAATGAATTCAAATATCTAGTAATGTTGGGTGGAAGGTAAGGGTGGGACGGAAAAAGGAATAAAGAACAGAGTGGTAGAAGGAATGAAAGTATTGGGGGGCCTAAGAAAAGTATGGAAGAAAGGAAAAATTTCGAAAGAAATAAAGATAAGAATGTTTGAATGTATGTGTTCACCTTCTGTATTGTATGTGTGTGTGAAACATAGACGATAAGTGCTCGGTCGAGAAAAGTTTCAATGTCTTTGAGATAAAAGATTTGAGAGCGATATATAAATTGAGAAGGATTGATAGGATTAGAAATGAAAGAATAAGGGAGATGTGTAAATGGAAAAGGGTGTAATTGATAGAGAGGAGGAGGATGTGCTAAAATGGTTTGGACATATGTGAAGAATGAAAGAGAACAGAATGGTTGGCAAGGTACGTAGATCCGATGTAGATAGGGGAAGGGTAGGGGGAGGGGAAGGCCGAAGTGGAGATGGATGGATGGAGTGAGAGTGATTTTGATGGAAGGAATTTGAGTTTAGACGAGGGAAGAAGATTTGTGGAGACAGAGATGGAGGGAGGTGGTGAAAGCGTTGAAAGGTAAGAATAGTTATGTTTGTAAGGGAATTGTGGCGGGCACCACCTCACGAAAGTGGGAAAGGTGATAGTGAAATATATATAATATATATATATATATATATATATATATATATATATATATATATATATATATATATATATATATATATATATATATATATATATATATACATCCGCATCCGCATCCGCATCCGCATCCTCATCAAAATTAACATCCGCATCCGCATCCGCATCAAAATTAACATCCGCATCGCATCCGCATCCGAACTTTTCGAAAATTCAAATCCGCATCCGCATCCGCATCCGCACTTTCGAAAATTCAACATCCGCATCGCATCCGCATCCGCACTTTCGAAAATTCAACATCCGCATCCGCATCCGCATCCGCACTTCTCCAAAATTCAACATCCGCATCCGCATCCGCATCCGCAAATTGGAAAATATGACATCCGATCCATCATATAATATATATATATATATATATATATATATATATATATATATATATATATATATATATATATATATATATATATATATATATATCACTTATGTGCGTTGTATATATTATATATTATTATATTATTATTATTATTATTATTATATATTATTATTATTATTATTATTATTATTATTTTATTATTATTATTATTATTATTATTATTATTATTATTATTATTATTTATTATTATTATATTATTTATTATTATTATTATTATTATTATTATTATTATTATTATTATAATTTTTCTGAACGCCCACATAAAACTTATAAATAACAACAAGATTAAAGTCAAACTTTATCACAAATCGAAATAGCTATCTTCTTCCTTCAATACAAGAGATGCTCCAGACGACAACCATCATGTTCTATATCAATTTAACTGCCCTGAGTCTGACTGTACGTCGACATATATTGGATTATACGACAAATAAATTGTCGGATAAGGCATATCAACACCGTTTCAAACCTAGCAAGATCTTTGCCCATTTTCACACAACGCATTGTATATGAACTATACCTAATATCTCTAAACATTTTATAACATTATATACGTGGTGTGAAATGCAAAAATTGAAAATAGCGGAGGCATTCTACATTAAGAACCGTAGACCTGAAATATTAATATAAAGTTTAATGAATTATCTAAATTTAAAACATTATTTGAATTAATTAATTATAAATGCATATTTGAAACTAAGTCACACTCATTCTTAATTGAAAAAAACTTCCTCTGAAGATGTCTCAAGTACAGAGACGAAACGCGTCAGGAAATTACAATAAATATACTTTCTACTTCTGCTGTAGATTATTCTCAAGGATAATTTTAAAGAAATTAAACTATGTTCAAAAATAACTATTCAGAAATTTGGAAATTAAATGCAAGACTTTTATTAAATCAAAAGCTGATATTGAATTCCAAAAATAAAATAATAGAATAATATAATAATAATAATAATAATAATAATAATAATAATAATAAAAAATATATAATAATAATAATATATATATAATATATATATATAAATATATATATATATATATATATATATATATATATATATATATATATATATATATATATATATATATATATATATATATATATATATATATATATATATATATATATATATATATATATATATATATATATATATATATATACAAAACTGACATAGTAATTTCCTTTGCAACTAACTTAATTTGTCTAGTTTCCGGTGTTTATTAATATGTATATGTAATGTAATAACTGTTAACAAATATTTTTAATAAAAAATGAATCAGATTCAACTAAATTTTTTTTCCATGAAAAATTAACTTGTCATTTATAACTTACTGAATCTCTCTCTCTCTCTCTCTCTCTCTCTCTCTCTCTCTCTCTCTCTCTCTCTCTCTCTCTCTCTCTCTCTCTCTCTCTCTCTCTCTCTCTCTCTCTCTCTCTCTCTCTCTCTCTCTCTCTCTCTCTCTCTCTCTCTCTCTCTCTCTCTCAGCAATATAGAATTTTAAAATATAGTTAAAAAATTAAGTAAATTGTTTCCTAACTTCTTTCCTATTATTATTATTATTATTATTTATTATTATTATTTTCTTTATTATCATGATTATCATCATTATCATTATCATCTTCATCATAATTATCCTCATTATCATTATCATCATCATCATCATAGACACATTATTATTATTATATATTTATTATTATTATTACGATTATTATTATTATTATATTCTTATTATTATTATTTTCTTAATTATTATTATTATTATTATTATTATTATTATTATTATTATTATTATTATTATTATTATTATTATTATTATTATTATTATTATTATTATTATTATTATTATTATTAAATACTTTGCACAGGTTATTTTTATAGTAAATAGTATTGAAATTAATTTTAGGTAGTTTTACAAAATATCAGATTAAAAAATATTTACTAATTATGGTCTTATAAAAATAAATTTTGGTAATGTACTTATGCTAATATGCCAGCATCCTTTTACTTTTAAAAAATAATAAAAAAAGGAAATAAAAATAACTTAAAACATTAGAAAACTAGAAATCAAGTAAGTAAAATAAAAATATGAACTGTGTTTTTTTTATAAAAGATAAAAACTGTCAATTGAATTTATTACATTTCTATATATGTTACTTTTTAAACTACAGTACTGTATATATAAAGAGAAAAAATTAGTTACCCTTAAAAAGCATTTTTTTTGAATGCATACTTTATTTGGGTTAGATGAGCCAATAGAAGCGGCTCTTTCTTAAAGGTTTTTAACATCCTAATACGCATTGCAAAATTGGCGATGATTGGCTATTGAATTTCTTAATGAACTATACTAGAAGCCTAGTGCAAAGAGTTAGGCCCAGTAAAATCTTTTATTTTCCTGTGAATATGACATTTAAATCAAAATCGAATGGACTTTAAAACGTAATTATGATGTTTATTGTTTTAAATCTTTTATACCATAATTTATTTTATTGCCATTGTTGTGGGGTCTAGTTTATCATTGTTGTTGAACTACCGTGTAGTGTGATATATTTGTTGAAAAAGGTGCGAACATGTTATTTTTTTTAAAAAAAATTATTAAAGATTGCATCCATAATGCTGTATGATTCATATTTTACCTATGTAACTGTAACATTTGAAAGTATTTTCCTACAATATCTAGCAAAATTTAATCCTGTCATTTCTAGGCACCTAAAAAGGTGCCATAGGCTAGGTTATGCTCTTTATTTTTCTACTATTTTAGGTTCTCTTAAAATACTAAAATTGCAGATTATTTTAAATTTAAATTTGTATGTGCAAAGGTTATCACTTGATAGATGTTTTAGACTGTAGTACCTTTTATAACAAGCTCAGTTTATCCATTAAATATAGGGTACTTAGGATTTTCATAAAGAGGAATGGGTCAAGTTGATGATTTTTACAAACTGATAAACTTAGAGGAGAAATTTTCATTTTGTATTACTAAAGGAAAGGATATTAACTATTCATACTCAATCTTCCATAGGATTTAGAAGAATCCTATTTATAGTTTTTTATATTATTAAAGCATTTTACAATTTGTGTAACAAAAAAGTTTCCAAAAAATCTCTCAAAGATTCCTATTTACCATGTTAGTTGAGTACTCATAATATTCAACTTATTACAGAATCATTTACATTCTTGTTCTTTTGCAAGAGCTATAAGTAACCACAACAGAATAAAACATACTATTGCTAGATTTGAAAAAAACTATTTTTAAAGATTTTTTAATAGGCTTAATTAAAATAATATACAAGATAATAGAGACAAGCCACATGGACCTATAAAAACAGTCCCAATCAAAAGAAATAAAGTTACCATTTGCATTGAATGGCTCATCATAGTTTTCCAAAAATACCTTTCAAAATACAAGGTACAAGGGAGTCAAAGTGAACTCGGGTAAAAGATGTCATTGGTTATAATAAATTGTACTTCATATTTGTGTCTCACAAAAGCTGGTCAGTTATCTTAAACTTTAACCATTTATATATTGACAGAACTTTTTCTTAAAAGGTTGAAAGTGTGATTTGCTATCAATCATGTGTTATAGTAAACTATACCCAAGATAAATCAGTATTACTGAAAAAATACTTTCTCACATCCAGATTTTATTTTTTCTTTTGTCTTTTTTTTTGTGACTCATGGTTAACTTTTTGTAATGTAATAAAACTGATCAGCCATATTGTAATAAAAAAAAAACTTAATTATTGATTGATAAAAATATTTTGATAACTTGAATTATAACTTCTGTAGAAAACATTATTAATTCTTTTAGCCTATCTTTGTAATTCTAGTTTTTAAATTCAAGAGGCATTCTTGTTCCTCTGCATTGTACTGTCTCTAGCATATTAATCTTTCCTCAGATAAGGAGCCCAAACCTTTATTCAGAACTCTGATCTAATTATACCATCAGAGATTTTATACCAATAACCTTACTTTTAAAACTAATTTTATTACTAGCTTTTAAAAACTACCTTGATATTTTTATATTATTTCTAAAAATCATGTCTAAAATGATGTATTAATATAGGCCTACCTATATTTTTATTTATAAAAAGTATATATATACTGCTATTGAGGATTAAAACCCTAACCTCTAAGATGGTAAAACATTGCACTAACCACTACACCACTGATGGTATAAAAAGGAATCACATTGGAAATGCTCTGATCAACTGCCATAACTACAATCCAAAAGTACCCTTCCGACTGTGCTTGGGTGTAGGGTAACGGGTCAGTTCTATCCTCAAAGACCTGCAGATCAATACATAAGTATAATCACCACAATATCCATGGAGTAAAATTTTACAATATACTGCAGTCAGAGGGGTCCTTTTTGTTTGCCTTTAAGGGTGTAACTTTTTGATTTTGAAAAAAAAAAAATTAAGTATGAATATTTAATGTTCACTTCCTGTCCTACAATTTTGGGTAATCTTTTCACACATCTTCCTACACTTCAGATGTAAATAATTGGGTGCTTATAATGTTAAGCACATCTTTATATTAGATTTAATTGGACAACTAGTACAGAGTAAGTTCCATTGGTTTTTCTTTACATTCATTTAGCTCTCAGAATTATACTTCATTCATTCAAGAGCAAAACCTAAAAAATTTGCCTTATTACATACTGTATATGTTAAAAGACATCTTGTATATGTTCTGTCTTATTCATACTGCAAAACATCTGTGGCCTCATTTGAAAACAATTTAAAATATGTCTGAAGTGTAACTAGGATTGAAGGTATTTCACAGAAAGCTGAGACATTCTCAAAGTCTAGGATCAACTGGAAATATCCAGTAAAATACTCATTATAAGCTGGTAGTCTGGATGTCCAACAGTGACATGAAAGCCTTGTCTGAAGGACTTGTTTATCCTAAACAAGAAAAGCATGAGCTTTGCATTCAAGAATCAAGACAAACTATGAGTCTGTGGTTAGAACTGGGTAAAGGATCATATTTGTAGATTCTTACTTCACTGAAGTAATGTACTTTTTAAAAGTAATAATAACTGTTGAATAACTGGAACAGCTCTCCAAGCAGGAATGAAGAATGATTGAGACAAGGATGACAAGAAGCCAATTGGTAGATAACTATGAAAGTAAGATGGAAAATCAGTGGTGTAACCTGTGAAAGGAAGAATTGAATTAACAAAGGTGAGAATTTATAAAATCTTTTCTGGATGAACAAACTCAAGAAATGGTTATGTGTAACTCTAGTCCTTAAATTGGAACAAACATTTTGATCAGGGTACCTAATGTTCATTGAGGATGTCTATCTCCCTGAAAAGTCAGTTATCAGTAATGTTCTTTGGGCTTTATCAGTTGAGCACCAAGAAAGACTTACTTGGGCTACTGTGCTTGCAATGAATTCACAATTACATTGATGGGTTATGTGCAAGATATTCAATTTTTCATCTTCGTTCAGCCTCATTATCTGGAACTAAGCAGGGATTTGTAACCTACAATTGTAAGAAACTCTGCATTGATAAAATTTTAAATGTCTTTGCATTCCTGCAAAAATACATTAGTTTGATCATTATTCTTTATTAGGTTTGTTTCTTGTATTTTTGATCTCTAAATTTGTAAGCTTATAAAAAGTTTATTTTACTGTCATTTTATTGAAAACTAACTAACTTACCTCCCATAGCATCATGGTTATTTAAGTATGTTACCATAATGCCAGAATGAGTTGTGGTAATTTCTTTAGCAGTCATAAGTACTATTATTAATAGTGGTGTTTATTTTTATTTATTTGATATTAAGGTGAGATTTCTGGAATTTTTTAAAATGGGAAAATAACTAAAGGGTATTCGTAATCCTAAAGATATTATCAAGCATTTGATGCATTCAGCCTATTTGTATATTTCTTTTGATTTCTGGTTAAAATTGTTTAATTTCTGGTTAAATTCAAATATTTTAATTTGTTGGTTAGTTGGCAGTAGCCTACCCAGTTTTTCAGATTAGATTTCTGTTAATGCAAAGTTAAAGTAAGTCTACTTTTTAAAACCCTAGCAAGTTCAGGTTTTCGTTTAATTCAATATATTTTGCTTTAGAGTTTAATTTATTTTTAGTGAGTAGCCTACTATTCAACTAGGTTTATAGTATTAAAAAAAAATAAAATTGTAACAATATTTTAATAACTTTAGTAACCTAGTTAAAATAATTTGAGTGTGTGGCATCTGTGGAATTGTGAGAGGAGAGCATGTTAGTGAATGTACAGTTTGTATTCTGAAAGCTGAGCATGTGTTGATGAGGAAGGAGATTGAAAGGTTAAGTGAGGATTTGGCTGAGGTAAAAAGGAATGAAGTAAGCTGGAAGCAAGTAGGTCAGCTGACTGAGCTGAGTGAATGGTTGTCTTGAGTTGAGAAGGGATGGAAGTGTTAGGGAAAAAATGGTTAGTAAGGATTTAAGGGAGACTATGGACTCATGTAGGCAAGAAGTAGAGAGGGGGCAGACTAATGGTAAGGTAAAGGGTAAATAGATCTAGTGACTCACATAGGCAGGAATTTGAGAGGGAGAGGGCTATAGATGTAGATAGTACTTCAGATAGATGGAGTGTTGTAGAGTACTTCAAATAGAATCAAGTATTAGATGAAGAATGATGAAGGAAATCAAGGTAGCATGTCAAAATACTGTACAAGGGATAGTCATAATGGGAGACTTTATTTATCCAGACATTGAGTGGAATATTTTGATAGTATGGTTAATAGAAGTTTGGTATTTGTAAATTGTATTCTATACAACTTTTTGAGTCAGATGGTCAAGGAACCTACAAGCCATGCAGTATTGTTAGATTTAATATTAACAAATGATGAAAATATGGTGAATGATATCGAAGTAGGGGAGACTTTAGGAGCTAGTGATCATTATATTATTAGATTTAACTGGAATGTGAGGTCTGGGCCCAAATTGCAAGTCAATAAGGAAAAGATATTAGATTTTTAGAAATGGAGATTTTAGCAAATTCCGAGCAATGCTCAATGAAATTGACTGGGATAAGGAGTTTAATGGTCAAAATTGTTTTATCATGTGGGAATACTTCAAGCAAATATTGACTAATATTCAGTCTGTGTGTTTTAAAGATAAATCCATTAGGGTGGCAAATAGAAAACCTAATTGGTGGAGTAGAGAGATAAAAGAGAAAATCAGTGAAAAGCGTAGATGTTTTAAAATATTCAAAGGTAGGAGCAGGGGGAAGATTTGGAACATTATAAGAGAATTAGGAATGAACTTAACCAGTCAATAAGAAAAGCAAAGAGAATGGAAGAAATTAATTTGGCAAGAAATAATAATTAAGACCTGAAAAAGTTTTTAGCTTCTATAAATTTAAAAGTAAGGATAAGAAAATTGGCCCAATTAAAATTGATGAGAATTTAGTAAGTTCAGATAAGGAATTGGTTAATATTTTCAATGCTTATTTTGCATCAGTGTTTACTGAGGAAAGGTTGGATAGCAGTTTAGAGACTAATAGTTCTAGTATACATGTAATAAATAGGTGTACAGCATTTGAAATTGAGTTAAATGAAATTAAATCTTTACTAGAACATATTGACCCAAATAAGGCAGCGGGTCCGGATGGTGTATATGGTAGAATTCTAAAAGAGGGGAGTAGCAGTATTGCAAAGGCACTGTATTTGATTTTTAAGCGATCTATTGCTTTTGGAGAGGTACCTGAGGACTGGAAAACGGCATATGTGGTGCCCATTTTTAAAAAAGGTAGTAAAGGAAGATTTAGGGAACTATAGGCCAGTTAGTTTAACATCTCTGGTTGTAAAATTTTGGAAAAGTTACTGAAAAGTCATATAGAGAAAAGCATTTGGATGATAACAAGATACTGTATAACTCCCAGCATGGCTTTAGAAAGGGTAGATCATGTCAGACTAATCTACTAGAATTTATGGAATATATTACTGAATGTATAGACAGGGGTGATCCAGTTGATGTTATATATTTAGACTTTAGCAAAGCTTTTGATAAGGTACCCCAGTGTGGTATAAATGGTATGGTACACAATTGGATTAAAGAGTGGTTAAAGAACAGAAGGCAGTGTGTATTACTTAATGGAAATAAGTCATTATGGGAAACGGTGAAGAGTGGGGTCCCACAGGGTTCTGTGCTGGGACCACTTTTGTTCCTTATATATATAAATGATTTAGACAAAGGTCTTAAATGTAAGGTTTCTAAGTTTGCAGATGATACCAAAGTGGTTACCTCAGTAAGGAATAATGATGGATGCATAAAGCTTCAAGGTGATCTAGATAGACTCCTTGGTTGGGCAGAGAGGTGGCAAATGAACTTTAATAGTAAAAAATGTAAAGTTCTTCATGTAGGTTACTCAAATGAAGGATTTAATTATGAATATGAATGGGGAGTGGCTTGAGACTGTGGACCAAGAAAAAGATTTAGGTGTGATTATTAGCAGTAATCTGAAAGTGGGTGATCAGTGTTTGGAAGCAAGGAATAGAGCTAATAAGATGTTAGGTATAATAAATCGCAATGTAGTTTACAAGAGCAAAGAGGTTATAAGCAAACTATATAATAGCTATTATTAGAGTATTGTGCACAAGTTTGGGCTCCTCATTTAAGAAAAGACATAGATATGCTGGAGAGAGTACAACGTCGAGCAACAAGGATGATTTCTGGCTTTGAAAATAAGAGCTATGAAGAGAGGTTGAAGGAGTTAGGAATGTTCTCAGTTGAAAGGAGATTTCTCAGAGGGGATATGATACAAGTTTACAAAATATTTGCATCTGACAGTAATACAAGTACAGAGATTGAAAAATACTTTATAGTGGACCATGGAAGAGAAACTAGATGGCATGATAAGAAAATTAAAAAGAAGCCATGCCATCTCGATCTAAGAAAATACTCTTTCAGTAATAGAGTTGTTAATTTTTGGAATGGCTTGCCACAAGAGATTGTTGACTGTGATTCTCTTGCAACAATAAGAATGAGCTAGATAGATATATGGATGGTTTAAGTATTATATAGTATAACTTGACTAAGCCAAATTGGCAGGTATATATGAATTTTTAGACCATCTTGTGACTAAGCTTATGAATTTTAGATCAGATTGTGACTAAGCCTAACTAGCAGTTTTGAAGTGGGTGTTGGGACATTGCAATTGCATATGTAATTAGTTGTATAAGGTCATTAGTTAGTTTACTAAATATACCGTATGTACAGTAGGGGCTTAGTTTTTTTATTTTTATCTTTGCATGAATGAACTGATAACTAGGGATAGGATAGATCTAGTCTTTGTTGCGTGTATTTGCATTAGCATTAATTATTTTTTGACTGGGACAGCCTTGATAGGCCTGTGTGGTCTCTGTCTCTATTTTTCTAATGTTCCAATGTTCATAACCAAAATTTCACAACATAGCATTTTATTTTTAAAATGCCTTAATGTATTGTGACTCTTAAAAAGAATTATGTATAATTTCTCCAATGTATATATATATATATATATATATATATATATATATATATATATATATATATATATATATATATATATATATATATATATATATATATATATATATATATATATATATATATATATATATTTTTTTTTTACAGAATAACTAAAAGAAGCTTCTAATAGCCTAGGCTTTTTATTCTTAGGATTCCTAAGAAGTAGCCTAGGCAGAAGTTGAAGATTGGATTATACAGACCTAATTGTTTGTAACTTTAATCCATTTCAAGAGCAAGTTGCATACACAACCTTCCTGAATGGCAGAATATAAAGTATATAATCAGGTAAGCTGTAGATATAATTATAGTGGTTTATTTAGATATGCAGGTCCTTAAATATGAAGTGCCCTCAAGTTTGTGAAATTTTAACCATTTTCAAAACTTCATTTCAAATCTTCCTTTCCAAAAATACTGTGAAGGAAAGAAAAAGTGTTTGAATTGTAAAGAATAGTTTGATAGAACAGAGAAGAAATTAAATTGAAGGCCTAGAATTAGAAATTTCCATAAAGGTAGACAAAAGGCTTTAGCAAGATGAAATCCTGGTAGAAGGATTTAATTAAGTTCAGATATAAAAGGAAAACTAAAAAAAATATATATATATATATATATATATATATATAATATATATATATATATATATATATATATATATATATATATATATATATATATATATATTATATATATGAACCGACCGGGCCCCCCGGCCCCGGCCAACCGGCCATTTTTAAACCCCGGCCATTTTACTGACCCCGGCCAAAAATCAGGGAAAACCGGGGTTGCCGGCCGGGGTTAAAATGGCAAATTATACCAAAAAAAATTTTTTTTTTTTTAAATTTTCAGCCGATTCTGCTGAAACTTTCAGTGTATATAGATTTTTTACCGGTAAGAAAAGTCCATTTCTAGCGTTTTTCCGAGTCTATTACGGTTAAAAGTTTTTTTTTTTTTTTTTTTTTGTGGAAATTTTACCCTTTTTCAATAGAATGGCGGTGCCAAACCACTTTTTAGAATGAGCTGAAAGTTGGACTATTTATTCAAAATTATATGGGCTACAAAAGCCTTTAATAGACTTTTGTTCCCAGAGTTATAGAAAAAATGTTATAAACCAAAAACTGACCAACTATAGAAAAAAAAAATTTTTTGAACTAAAAAAATCCACCTTTTCAGACAAAATCTTTTTAAAAAAAATACAACTATAACATTTCCTATTTTTGGTGTGTATAGAGGAGGGGTGGGGCTACAAATTCCTCTATGTACTTTATTCGATGAGATTCGTTGGTTTTGAGATATAGCCTTCAAAAAGGTCCATTTTTGGCCAAATTTCAAAAATTCCCAAAGTTTGAGAGGCTATATCTCGCTTCAAACAAAGGGCATTTAAAAATGCACTAAATAAAAATTGTTGCCCTGTTCCCTCTTCTAAACAATATTCACAATAAAAAAAAAATTTGTAGGTAGCTTTTTTTTTTTTAAATAATTTTTTCCTCCAGAAGGGTACGATTTTTGCAAATTTTTTTCAAGTGCTTATAACTTTTTTCTAGACGTGATATCAAAAATCTATTCCCACCAATGCAAGAAATTGGGGCAAAGGTGGTATTCAGTTAAATTTTCAGCTCATGTGGACCAGTGGTTTGACCCAGTTATTCATTTTTTTTCAACTTTGGGTCCAAATAAGTTTCAAACCGTTATAGACTCAAAAAAAATGCTCGAAATCAACTCAGAACTTCGTGAAAAAATTCACATACTTTGAAAATTTCAGCTCAATCAGTCAAATAATAAAAAAAAATTTCAAACAAAATAAGAAAATTAAGATTTTTTTTCTTTTCTGTTTCTTTTGACCGCTCCTTTTCTGCTAGTGAATGTTCATCTTTGTTTTTGATTTTAGATACTCCAAAAAGATTTGGTTGAAATTTTTTTACTTGTAGCACCCGGGATTCTCTTCTAATTTTCTGACTGCAGATGTTACATTTAGCTATTTCGAGCCTATCCTGAAACATTGTAAAGTATTCAAATACTGCAGAAGCTGATCTTTTAGCCATATTGACTGAAAGTATAAACAAAATAATAATTTTTAAATAATGCAGCTAAATGATACAAGTTTGATAGCAATAAAATAACAATGATATGTATAAATACAGGTTATTGATAATTTTATATCTTACATTTTTTCAAACTTTACCTTTGGGTCTTACCTAGGTAAACGTGTTAATCACTATTTGAATTAGAATAATTTTTTTTTAATTTTTGTACTTTTTTTTAACTTTAAATATACAAAACTGTAATTTTCTGATTTTTTTTTTTTTTTTTTTTTTTATTTATTAATTTAAGTGAATGTTGGCTATTCTACTCCTTCCTTACAATTAAATAAACCTTATATCTAATTTTCTTAACCTAAAATTTCAGTGCTTTTGACCTCTTTACAAATTTATATAAACCCGGCCCAGCCAAATTTGGGTGACCCGGCCCCGGCCCCGGCCAAATTCCCCCGGTCGGTATATATATATATATATATATATATATATATATATATATATATATATATATATATATATATATATATATATATATATATATATATATATATATATATATATATATGGACTGACAGTGGCTGAAATTTTGCCTAGGTTCGGGACTGGGCTCTTGCCAGGGTTGCCTAAAATTTGTAGAGGTCAAAAGCCCTGAAATTTTAGGTTAAGAAAATTAGATGCATTTTCTCTGAAAAAAATATTAGAAAATTACTGATTTTATATAATAAAAGTTAAAAAAAAATACAAAAATGTAAAATTTTTTTGCTGATTACAATAGTGATTCAACAGGTTTACATAGGTAAAACCTGAAGATAAAGTTTGAAAAAATGTGTTATATATTTATCTGGTTTTATTTATATCGCTAAGCATAAAACTTAGAACAACCACCTATATCATAAACCTAATATTTACGTTACCGACCAACTAAATTTTGTAGTATATATACTGCTGTTTCTCATATTAAAATTCTGTATTCTAAAAGACTTCAAATACTTATGAAGACAGGACTCTCAGTTTAGTTTGGTATGTTATTTTTTTGTATATATCTATTTACTTTATTATTATTATTGTTATTGCTGTTATTATAATTATTATTATTATTTATTTGTAGATCTGATTTGTCAGTTGAATAAAGCTTAAAATCACTCCTAATTCTTTTGGACATTACAGTAAGATATAAAATTATCAATATAACCTGTATTTATTATACGTCTCATTGTTATTTTATTGCTATGTATCAAACTTGTGTCATTTTGCTACATTATTTCAAAATAATTATTTTGTTTATACTAAGTCAATATGGCTAAAAGATCAGCTTCATTAGTATGGGAGTACTTTACAATGTTTCAGGATAGGCTCGAAGTAGCTAATGTAACATGTGCAGTCAGGAAATTAGAAGAGAACCAACCAAATCTTTATGGGGGCATCTAAAATCAAAACACGAAGATGAACATTCACTAGAAGAAGAGGAGCGGTCAAACAAAACAGGAAAGAAAAAGAAATATTGAAAAAACAAGAAAAAAATCTTTAATTTTCTTATATTTTTGAACATTTTTTTTTTATTTTTTGACTGATTGAGCTGAAATTTTCAGGGTATATGCATTTTTTCCTGAAGTTCTAAGCTGTTTTTGAGCGTTTTTCTGAGTCTATAATGGTTTGAAAATTATTTGGACCCAAAGTTGAAAAAAAATGAATAGCAGGGTCAAATCACTGGTCCACATGAGTTGAAAATTTAACTGAATAATCTTAGCCTCAATTTTTTACATTAGTGGGAACAGATTTTTGATATCACATCTAGAAAAAAAGTTATAAGCACTTGAATTTTTATATTTTTTTATATATATATATATATATATATATAATTAAAATTTTTTTTTTTTAAAAAAAATTTTTTTTTTAAAAAAAAAAAAAAAAACACCTACTATTTTTTTTATTTTTGGACATTGTTTAGAGGATGGAAAGGGCTACAACTTTTATTTAATGCATTATTAAATGCTATTTATTTGAAGCGAGATACAGCCTTTCAAACTTTGGGAATTTTTGAAATTTAGTCAATAATGAAAATTTTTTTGAGAGGCTATATCTCAAAAGCAACGAATTGCAGCAAATAAAGATAGAGATGAATTTGTAGCCCTATCTCTCCTCAATACACCCACCAAAAATAAGAAATGTTATAGTTGTATTTTTTTTTTTTTTTTCCCCAAAAAGGTGGATTTTTTTTCAAAAAAATATTTTTTTGATTGTTGATCAGTTTTGGGCTTATAGCATTTTTTCTATAAACTTTGGGAACAAAAGTCTGTTAGAAGTTTTTGTAGCCATTAGAATTCTGAATATACACCAAATTTCAAGTCATTCCAAAAATGTGGTTTGGCCCCACCATTCATTTGAAAAAGGGTCAAATTTCCAATACAAACTTTTTTACCATATTATAGACATGGAAAAACGCTAGAAATGGACTTTTTCACCACTGGGAAAAAAGCTATATACACTGAAAATTTCAAGAGAATCAGCTGAAAATTAAAAAAAAATTTTTTTTAAATTGGACTGTCCTTTAAGTATAATTTGCCATTTTAACCCTGGCAGGCAAACCCCAGTTTTCCCTGATTTTTAGCTGGGGCCCCGGTCGTATATATATATATATATATATATATATATATATATATATATATATATATATATATATATATATATATATATATATATATATATATATATATATATATATATATATATATATACTCAGGTGGACAAACGATTAAACCCTATCAAATTCTATCAGAGTTTGGGAAATACCAGAAACCTGGTTAAATTCCACCAATCTCTCGATACTCGGCGTTTGAAAGTGTGCAAGTCAAAGAAAGTTGGGAAAATAGATAATGGGAGTGTGTTTCAGATTTTACCAGTTCAATACATGTAAAATTGAGCATACTTGTTAGGTTTGTTGTTAGAGAGTTGAACAGAGAAAGGTGGAGACTGTTTAGAAAAGCGTGTAGCATGACCACTTCTCATTGAAGGAGGTATGTGACAAGAGTGTTCAAAAGAGCAGTGTCTGTTGTAATTGAGAAAGTATAGAGAGAATGACACAACAATTCAGCTGGCAGAAAGAGACTAGAGAGAATTAGTGAGAGCTTAAGTTAAGACGAAAACCTCTAGACTCCACCTTTTCAAGGAAAGCTGTATTGAGTGGATCATCCTGTATGTGTGATGCATAATTCATAAATGGGCGAACAGACCCTATAAAGAGCAAGTAACTAAGGGTGTGTGAAAAAATTACGAACTCTATTCAAAACCCCCAACCTTTTGGAAGCTTGTTTAGAAAGAGAAGTAATGTGTTCCTTCTAAGTCGAGAAGTAATTAGAAATGTGTTCCTCAAACTCCAAGAAAATCAAGGATGGACGAAGGTTTAAGTTGTGTTGAATAGAGAGATGGAGGAACTGAAATTTAGATACATTGAAAACAACCTTATTTTCTCTGGCTGAGATTGAAATACGAGAAAGGTCAGAGGTAAGTTGCTCCAAGGGCCACCATTCTTATGTCAAATAACTGCCGTTGGGAGTTTCGTCTTTCAAATTGGAAGGAGTAATGAAGGGTGAAGTCTTTAATGAAAACTAGAAAAAGGGTTAGAGTTAAGACATATCCCTGAGGAATACCATTATTAATAGATTTAAAGGAAGAACTGTTTTGGTCTACAACAGCTGCTGTAGAATGACCAGAAAGAAAATCAAAGGGGATAAATTCCGGAGGAGGGAAGTATAAAAAACAAAGATTTGTGGAACACTCAATCGGAGTCCTTTGATATATCTAGCGCGACACCAAAAGATTTACTGAAATGGCGAAGAGAGGAGGACCAAGATTCAGAGAGAAGGGAAAGAAAATCAACAAGAACTTTTTTTTACGAAAGCCATACTGGCGATCAAAGATAAGATTAGAAAATTGAGATCTTGTAACTCTTAACAAGAAACTTTAGAAAGAACGTAGGTTGAAGAAATGGGATGGTGGCTGAAGGGTTGGAGAGGTTCCCCTTTTTCGTCTTGCTGAATGAGAACATGTTTAAAGAAATGAAGGTTAAATTAAAAGGCAGAAAAGAAATATTTTGCCAAAGCAGTGTGCAAACTAAAAAAGCACAAATTTTGAGAACCACAGGAGGGATACCATCCAGTACCTTATGCCTTCTTAGTGTAATGCTAAGGGAGAGCAGAAATGGTTTTCTTCAGAAGAAATTACAATTTTAGAAATAAATGAGTTGGAGGGGGAGGGTTGAAGGTGGAGGTATAGCTCCAAAATCATCTAAAGTTGAATTTGTTGTAAAAGTCTGAGCTAAAAGTTTAGTTTTTGAAGAAGGTAAAACAGTAATTATGCTGAAAGAATATACTAGTGGAGGGAAAGAGGAAGAAGCAAAGTTTGAGTTGACATTTTTTGCAAACTTCCTGAAAGCCAGAAAAGCTATCACATTTTGTATTGAGAAATGAATTTTTGGTGTTACAAAGAACAAGAACAGACTTTGCACGATTTCACTATTTTCTGAAGTTTGGAAACTGGTAATTCCTGATGGCAGCATCCTTGCAGCAAATAGCATGAGAATAAGAAAAGTCAAACTAAGATTTGTAAAGTTTAGTAGAAGGGAAAGATTATAAAATGTAGTATCTATGCCACAGTGAATCACCTCGGTAACGTGCTCTGCACAAGCATAGAGACCTCTCCCACAGAAGCGATAATCATTCCACAGGAAATCAAAGAAGCATCGACCGAAAGTCCGACCAGCTTGGGCACCGAAATGTCACAAACGTTTCCTCGAAATATGCAGGAGTCTTTCTTGTGGAAGACTTGA
>SEYY01024618.1:207500-217500 GCA_009176605.1 Armadillidium nasatum | reverse complement strand
GAGGAGGAAGTTTAAAGAGTATTTTGATGAAAAAATCAGGATCAAAATATAAATAAATATAGAAACTCGGATTTAGAAATTAATTACAGGATTGTGGAACCAAAACATTTGCTTCAGTAAATACTTTTGGATATTATTATTATTTCATCATCATCATCATCATTTTTATTATTATTATTATTATTATTATTATTATTATTATTATTATTATTATTATTATTATTATTATTATTATTATTATTAATGTGGAAGAATTTAAAAGTATTTATTTGAGAATCTTTTATAAGCACTCTTGCATAAATTGTGGTAAGTATTGAGGCATTTAATGATTAAAACAGGTTTATTTGTATATTGATTAGTCGGTCAATCACTCCAATCAATCAATCAATCAAATCAAGTCAATCAATCAATTCCTCAATCAATGACTGAATGATAAAAAAAGCAGTTTGTGCTGCCTATTTTATGTTCGAGTTTTATTACCATTTTAATAGGTTTGTACTCCTTAAAGGCATTGGTCTGGTTAGGCCTGGAATGATTAAATCCCATAACCTCTTTAAAAAAAGTAATCTCTATATTTGTTGAATATTTTACACTAATTATATATATATATATATATATATATATATATATATATATATATATATATATATATATATATATATATATATATATATATATATATATATATATATATATATATAAATAATATAATGTAATATAATTTATTTCACCTCTGGTGGGCAAAGTCCAGAGGCGTACTATAATTTCCACCAGAATTAGAGGAAAAAAAAAAAACAGAAATATGGTCAAGGTAAAGGACGACATGTCCCGATACAAGGTTTTTGAAGGTGAGTAAATCCTAAAAGTTTGGAAAGTAAATAAAGAGAGAATGTTCTAGACATTATCGGTAGAGCACATGTATGATTGAGCATAGCAGTTAAATCTTAGGCCAGAGAGTTGAACATAGAAAGGACGATACTGTGTAGAAAGGCGTGTCGCACGAGCCCTTCTCAATTTTGAAGGTATACGACGGGAGAGTTCAGAAGAGTATTGTCCGTTGTAATAGCGAAAGTATAGAGTGACGCAACAATTCGACGAGCAGAAAGAGACTGGAGAGGGAGAGAATTAGTGAGAGCAGAAGAGTTGATAAGACGAAAAACCTTAGACTCTACCTTTTCAAGGAGAGCTGTATGAGTTAAATCACTCCAGATGTGTTATTCGTACTCCATACAGGGGGGCGAACAACACCCCTATAAAGAGTAGGCAATTGGAATAGAATGAAGAAATTCTGAAGCCGCCTCAGAACACTTAATCCTCTTTAGAATCTTGTTTAGAAAGAGAAGTAATGTAATTTTTCTAAGAAAGATCACGAGAAAAAGAAACATCGAGAATATTTAGGAGAGACGAAGGTTTGAGTTGTGTGTTTTCGAAGAAGATATAGTTGTGAGAAAAGTTGTGTCGAGTAATGGGATAGAGGAATTGAGGTTTTTGAAGCATTGAAACCGACCACGTTTTCTCTACCCCAATTTGAAATACAAGGCCACCCTTCTGGCGTCGATTAACTACTGTTGGGAGAGGTGTCTTTCAAATTGAAAAGAGTAATGAAGAGTGGAGTCATCAGCATAGGATTGGACAGGAGATGAAGTAACAAAGGGAAGGTTATTAATGTAAAGAAATTTCCCTTCTCTGATTTATTCAAACTTAAAATTTAAAAAATGAATCTTCCAATAAAAAGAAAAGAAATTATGACTGGAAATATAGAGGAAATCGTCTTCTGGCATCTTACCTCATTTTCTTGTAGCTCTATGGATCTTATTTTCGTTAAGGAACACCACTATTAATATATTTAATGGATAAACGATGGCGGTCTACAACAGCTGTCTAGAAAGACCGGAAAGGAAATCAGAGAGAAGGATAGATTCCGAAAGAGGGAGGGAAATCAAAGCTTTGTGCCAGACTATATCGAAAGCTTCCGAAATGTCCAGTGCGACAGTAAAAGATTCACCAAAATGCAGAAGAGAGGAGGGCCAAGAGTCAGAGAAGGGAAAGAAGATCACTAGTAGAGCGTTGTTTACGAAAGCCATTCTGACGAAAAGAGATAAGATTAGAAGAATTGAGATGTTTCCAAATCTTCCTGTTAAGGATAGATTTGAAAACTTTAAAAAGAACGGATGTTAAACAAATTTGACAATAGTTAAAGGTTGAGAATGGTCCCTATTCTTGGGCACAGACTGAATGAGCATACGTTTCCATCAAGAAGGAAAGGTTGAAGTAGAAAGACAAAGGCGAAAGAGTTTACTAAGGGAGGGTGCATGCTCGGAAGCACAAGTTTTGAGAACCACAGGAATTATACCACCAGGACCGTACTCCTTCTTAGATAGCAGGATATATATATAATATATATATATATATATATATATATATATATATATATATATATATATATATATATATATATATATATATATATATATATATATATATATATATATATATATATATATATATATATATATATATATATATATATATATATAACCTTTCATATAGAGAATAGAAATTAAGGCTTAAAATAAAATTACTTTTTGTTATTTATTGCCTAAGATAGTGTTCTTATATAATGTATTAGTATTTATATATATATATATATATATATATATATATATATATATATATATATATATATATATATATATATATATATATATATATATATATATATATATATATATATATATATATATATAAAGTTGCAATATCTCACATGCGAAACTGTAATGTAGAAGTGGTCATTTACCACCATTCTTTAATAAATTTGAGTCAATGGATCTTATATTGGTGAAAGATATTGATGAAACCCGTGGCAAATATGTTAAAGCACGCTTTTGGTCTTTAATAACCTCTAACTGCATTCGTTCATCGGCGGCAGTTGCTCAAATTTCAATACTCTTTGATTTTCTTTATAAGTCGACTGGTTTGAGAAAGTTAATGTTTTATTTTTAGGTGGTTATTTTAGTGTCGTGTGAGTAATGTCACTAGTGTATAGACACTTTCCGCACATTGTGTTAAATTAAACTAAACCTCCTACATTGAATATCTTTTTTTTTTTTTTTTTTTTTCCTCCGCTCCAGTAACTGAATTCGGGGGTTGCTCACGATGTTGTTTGTCAGAATGTCAAAACCACCATTAGACCTTATGATATATATATATATATATATATATATATATATATATATATATATATATATATATATATATATATATATATATATATATATATATATATATATATATATATATATATATATATATATATATATATATATATATATATATATATATATATATATATATAAAAGCATTAAAGCTAATAAGAAATATATAGAGAGAATAATGATAATTACTTTATCTAATATTTTTCCTTATTTTCTATGTTTTTGGTAAGTAATCAATATTTTTGTCAGAAAACATGGTAAATATATTAACTTTAATATTCAACCTTCTCTTGGTGTCTTATGTTAGTTGTTCATAAAGGAATACGTTTTTTTAGTTGTAAATAAGTTTTTTCTGTGTATTTTTGCTATTTTTATAAAGTATATAATTTAAGCACACTTAGCAACTACGAATCTCAATTGAATGAATATGTTTACATTTGAAATTCAATTGGATGAATATGTGTTTGCTTTTCTCTGTATTATGTTCTTTAAGCATCCTGATTCTCTCTCTCTACTACAATGCCGGATTTTCCATAATTTCCACAATTCCTGCTTTTACTCATTTTGAATATATATTTCAGGAATATGCTGAAATCCTCTACACACGCATACGTGAATTCATACATACATACATACATATATACATTCATGATTGTTTATCTTCTTCTCCCTCTTTAACATTTTCTTTTCATGCCACCTCTTCTGCTCTTCGGCCTCTTCTTGCCCTGAACATCTGCATATTCAGTAACTATACAAAATTTTGGCTACTTTTTTTATGCTTCCTCTTTTTCAACTTTTTTACCTCGAGGTGATTTAAAGTGATAATAGTATGATAGGAAACTCCTCGAAACAGTATCTATAATGACAGCTTTCCTTTAATAATAATAATAATTCAAACATTTCTAATTAATCAGAGGGGAAAATTAAAATTTATATTTTTTTAATAGAAGTATTATATAATTCATAACTTATTTAGAAACAACGAAAAATTTAATATTTCTATAAAAATTTTATTATTGCAATAACGTTAATTTCCCTAATAAATGAAAAGGGGCTGCTTGCAACACTGTCCTTTGAGCCACATACCTAATATAGCTATCATTATTTAATCACGATTTGTAATAACATTAAAGATATTTTAAAAATATATTAACACTAATAGTAATAACTTTATTACTTGATAATGATGATAATGTCATGAAATATTAAGTAAAATATGGTTATTAACATTAATTAAAATACTACTACTACTACTAATAATAATACTAATAATAATAAATCAATCAAGTAGGTTTTATTAATATATATATAAAAATGTGTACTTAAAATAATAATAATAATAATAATAATAATAATAATAATAATAGTAATAATAATAATAATAGTAATAATAATAATAATAGTAATAATAATAATTGGTTTGTGTACGTGTGCCGTTCGTTGCTTATTTGTAATAAATAACATGAAATCTTTAAAACAATTATATTATATATATATATATATATATAATATATATATATATATATATATATAATATATATATATATATATATATATATATATATATATTATATATATATATATATATATATATATTATATATATCATTCAATTATATTTATATTTTATTCATTATTGTTATTTATTTGAAAAAATTTGTAAGAAAAGATTTAATAAATACAAATTCCTTTTCAATTATTCACTCTTGAAAAAAAAAATCTTAAATTTGAAAGGTGTTCGTTCACTCTTCAACATCTGTAGGGTTTGTAAAGAAGTTGAGAGATAGTTTTTTTTTCGTGTCGTTGTGTGCTTCCGACTACGTTATGTGCAGAGAGAGAGATCAATTCACTTGGGAACATTTTGTCACCGATCATGGCCTCATCCTGGGATGATTCTTAATTAATTTAATCTAAGATTTATCTATTATCTCAACAGAGTTTATGAAGAATTCGTGGAATAAAATCGGTTTGTTTGTAGTCCCTTCTTAGAAAGGTCAACACGCTACCTACTCGCACACTTTTTTGTTTTGAACGTATAGTATTAAGTATACAAGATGCTGTCGAAGTGTGGAAATAATGAGTAATAAAATCAAGTAACAGTTTTGGCTTTATAAATTACGATGATGGTTCCTACCTCCCAAATTCAGATTAAAGAAGAAACTTGACAGAAATGTTCTCATTTTCTTCTACTTTCCTCGAAGAAAGATGCCAGATTTAAATCATATGATCAGTCACAGACTTAAATTACTTGAAATTATGTGTACGACTTCGAAACTAATAAAGTACCGTTATCCAGACCTTCATAGCATTGCATTTCATAATTTTGAATGATTTTGCTTTGATGCCGCCGAGTAAGAGAGAAAGGAAATAAAGTTTGCTGGATTTTCCGTAATTTGGTCTTGAAAATTTATTTGCAATCATTGTTTATATATATATATATATATATATATATATATATATATATATATATATATATATATATATATATATATATATATATATATATATATATATATATATATATATATATATATATATATATATATATATATATATATGTGACATCCGCATCCGCTGTTCATGATATAGCAATATCTTCATCCGCAATTATTAAAAATGCGGATGTTGATGATATATAAAATTTTGAAAGTTATTAATTTGTTGTCTAATTTGATTTTTTGAATATCATGAATAAAATAATTATTTTTCATATATATATATATATATATATATATATATATATATATATATATATATATATATATATATATATATATATATATATATATATATATATATATATATATATATATTCCTTTCCTCTTCTTATTCGCTCAGATGTTTCTGTTGCTAACACTCCAACTGAAAAGGCTAATCTCTTCGGCCTCCTGTTCTCCTCTAATTCAAGCCTGGACAACTCCGGCAATCCTCATCCTACTTCTTCCATTACCTATGATTATGTTTGATCAGGTACATGGGCTTCTGAAATCTATGAATGTTAGGAAGGCAAGTGGCCCGGATGGCTTTCCTTCCCAAGTTTTAAGGGAGTATGCTCTATGTACCTCGTTCAATCTTTCTCTCTATGTCTCAGTACTTGTACCTTCATTCAGTTTGGAATCGTTCATTAATCCAACCCATTTCGAAGAAAGTTAGCCGCTCTGACCCTTCAATCAATCGCCCTATGGCTCCCACTTGTATTTTGTCTAAGATGTTTGAAACCCTTTTCAACTCTCATTTCTTAGATCATCTGTTATCCCATTCTCTTCTTTCTGATCATCAGTAAGGCTTTCAGCGTTTGAGATCTACTGGTGATATACTTTCTTATTTCACAGATTTGTGATCTTCTTCCCTTAGGGACCATGGAGAGACTTGTATTGTGGCGCTTGACAAATCTAAGACATTTGACCGGGAATGACATGCGTCGCTGCTTTCCAAGCTCCCCTCCTTCGGGTTTTCTCCTTCTCTTTACTTACTTATGTCTAGCTTTCTTTCTAATCGTTCCATTTCAGTTGTTGTTTATTGGGCGACTTCTTCATTTCCTGTCAGTAGTGGTGTTCCTCAGTGTTCTTTCAAGTCTCCAACTCTATTCCTACTTTTCATTAAGGATTTTCTCAGCTGCTCATCTAACCATATCCATTCATATGCCGATGACTCGACCTTCCATTCTTCTACTCATTTCAAATCTGCTCCTTCCTTTACATCTAGAGTTGCCTCTCGTCTTCATTTTTTCCGATTCCATTCTGCTGAATCTGAATAAAATTTCCCAGTGGGGTCATCTCAATCTTGTGAAATTCTACTCTTTAAAACTCAACTTCTTGAAATATCCCTCTCAAAGACATCTCCTAACTTTTCTATTTATTTTGATGGTTCTTTCGTCTCTCCTGTTGACAGTATAAACAACCTTGGCCTTCGCATAAACAAAAAAATGTCTTGGAAATCTTACATCACAAAGGTTGCTAGTGCTGCCTCAAAGAAGCTGGGAGTTCTGTTTAGGCTGCGGGAATTTTTTCGCAGTTTCTCCAATTATACAAGAAAGTAACTTCTCCCTTGTATAGAGTACTGCTCTTTCTTAGTTCACTTGAACCTTTTTCTTTGCTACGTGACGTTGGTTGGTACCTTATCAATTTTCTATAGGTGCTACAGCGGCAAATGCTCAAGGAAACTTTCCAGTTGTATGCCTCAGTCTTTACGATGGTAGCACAAAGGGTACATTGTCTGCACATAAATTTTGTGTTAAGGGCCCACGCTTCATGTTCATAAATAGTGTACATATATATATATATATATATATATATATATATATATATATATATATATATATATATATATATATATATATATATATATATATATATATATATATATATATATATATATATATATAGCCTTTTTATATAGGAACTTAAACATCCGCATTTGCATCAACGGATGTGGAACATTAAAAATCTGCATCCGCATTTGCATGCGCGGATGTGAAAAAATAGACATCCGCATTCATGTCCGCATCCTCGGACATTGAAAATTTAACATCCGATACATCACACACACACACACACACATACATATACATATATATATATATATATATATATATATATATATATATATATATATATATATATATATATATATATATATATATATATATATATATATATATATATATATATATATATATTATATATGCAACGGTTCGGCGGTAAAAAGCAGTTATATTACCTATTAACTCAATATGAATGGGAGTATTGTTTCGAATTCTTCACTTTGAATTGTATAATACATATATATATATATATATATATATATATATATATATATATATATATATATATATATATATATATATATATATATATATATATATATATATATATATATATATATATATATATATATATATATATATATATATATTATATATTTTATATTATGGTGTTAATTTGATGAAAATTTTTGGAAGAAAATTATTATAACCCTTTTAAAAAGACTTGAATATATATATATTATATATTTAATATATATATATATAATATATTATAATATATATATATATATATATATATATATATATATATATATATATATATATATATATATATATATATATATATATATATATATATAGACCAACCGGGGCTGGAATTTTGCCGGGGCCGGGGTTCTGGCCGGTGTTGCCTAAAATTTGTAAAGAAGTCAAAAGCACTAAAATTTTAGGTTAAAACAATTAGATATAAAGTTAATTGAGGTTTATTTAATTATAAGAAAGGCGTAGAATAGCCAACATTCACTTAAATTAATGATTATATGCATTTTCTCCGAAAAAATGTCAGAAAATTTCAGATTTTGTATAATAAGTCCAAAAATTAAAAAAAAAAAAAATTTTTGATTCATAATAGTGATTCAACAGCTTTACCTATAAGCCCACAAAGTAAAGTTTGAAAAAATGTAAAATATAAAATTATCAATATAACCTATATTTATACATATCATCGTTATATCATTGCTATGTATCAAACTTGAATCAATTAGCTACATTATTTAAAAATTATTATTTTTTTTATACTTTCAATCAATATGGTTAAAATATCGGCTTCAGCAGGATGAAAGTACTTTAAAATGCTTCAGGATAGGCTCGAAATAGGTAAATGTAACATCTGCAGTCTGGAAATTAGAAGAGGACCTCCGGGTGGTACAAGAAAAAATTTTTCAACCAAATCCTTATGGGGGCATAAAATCAAAAACAAAAAAAAAACAAAAAAAAAAAAAAAAAAAAAAAAAAAAAAAAAAAAAAGAGAAAATTTTAAAAAAGAAAGACGAAATATCTTAATTTTCTTATATTTTGTTTAAAAATTTTTTTTTATTATTTGACTGATTGAGCTAAAATTTTCAGGGAATATGCATTTTTTCCCAAAGTTCTGAGTTGATTTTGAGCATTTTTCTGAGTCTATAACGGTTTGAAAGTTATTTGGACACAAAGTTGAAAAAAATGAATAACTGGGTCAAACCACTGGTCCACATGAGCTGAAAATTTAACTGAATAATCTTAACTTCAATTTCTTGCATTGGTGAGAACAGATTTTTGATATCACATCTAGAAAAAAAGATATAAGCACTTGAAATTTAAAAAAAAAAAAAAAATCGTACCCCTCCCGAGAAAAAAATTATTTAAAAACCACGCTACCTATTATTTTTTTTATTTTTGGATATTGTTTAGAGGAGGGACAGGGCTACAATTTTTATTTAGTTCATTATTAAATACTTTTTGGTTGAAGCTAGATATAGCCTCTCAAACTTTGGAAATATTTGAAATTTGGTCAAAAATAGACCTTTTTTGAGAGGCTATATCTCGAAACCAACGACTCGCATCGAATAAAGCATAGAGAAGAATTCGTAGCCCCATCCCTCCTCTATGCACCCTCCTAAAATAAGGAATGTTATAATTTTGTTTTAAATTTTATTGACCGAAAAGGTGGATTTTTTAAAAAAAAAATTTTCTATAGTTGTTCAGTTTTGGGCTTATAATATTTTTTCTATAACTCTGGGAACAAATGTCTGTTACATGTTTTCGTTGCCAATAGAATTATGAATATAAATCTAAATTTCAAGTTATTCCGAAAAGTGGTTTGGCCCCGCCATTCATTTGAAAAAAAAAAAAAAAAAAAAAAAAAAACTTTTTTTTTTTTTTAGCAGTTATAGACTCAGAAAAACGCTAGAAATGGACTTTTTTTCACCAGAAAAAAAAAAAAGCTATATAAATTTTCCTTGATTTTTAGCCGGGGCCCCGGT
>SEYY01024618.1:192500-197500 GCA_009176605.1 Armadillidium nasatum | reverse complement strand
TTCAACGTGTAATTATTTTGTTTTAAGAACGAAAAACAAATTATTATATTATTATTATTATTATTATTATTATTTATTATTATTATTATTATTAGAAGTAGCAGTAGTAATAGTGAGAAGAGAGGTGGTGGTCAAATGTCATTGATAAATTTCGTGTGTGTATAAATTTATTTTTTGAAGGTTGGCGATGGGTTTAAAGATAGAAAAGATTCTATTAAATTTCACATTTTGTTTTCTTCTAAATTTTGTGATAAAAATAGCGAAAAGTTAATAATAGAATTCTAAGTTAAATAGTTTGATTTTAAAAAAAAAAAAATTTCGTCAGTTTAGAAAGAAGAAAAATGAAGCTGGAAATTAAGTCTGCTTGTTATGTAGTGTGAAAGATTGAGAATGGTTTTTAATCAGCATGTAATTCATTTGGAGGATTGTTCTTTTGAAATTAGTGTTAAGAGGGGAAAGAAGAATAAGGACTGTTCAAATGAGTTTTTAATTTTCGCTTAGACAATTCGGGAAGAGGATTTGAGGGGGGGGGGAGGAGAGTAGATGAGTAGGGGTAAAAAGGGAATAGTTCAAAGAGGAGTTAATGCTGAAATATAAGATGTAAAATACCAAAATTAGTCTATATTAAATCATACTTACATAATTTTTTAAAATAATAATAATTTTTTTTGGTTGTTGCTTAGAGTAGTTGAAATTCACTTATTTTATTATTTTAAATTGATTATTTATGTTTTTCTTTTTTTAAATTTATTTGAAATGTGATCTGAAGGAAAGTTTTGTAAGTGCCTTTAATCAATCTCTTTCCCTCTTGGGTTCTTCCAAAGTCTTTCTCCTTGTTGAATATCCAAATATTAATTCAGATCTCTGAATTTCTCTTAAAAAGATAAATGTTTATTTATTTTATTTTTAATAATAATAATAATAATAATAATAATAATAATAATAGTAATGATTAATACTACTAATTATACTTGCTTTAAATTGCAGATAGAAGAGTTCTTCAAGATGTTAGTCATATGGTAAAAGAAGCAAATTCAAAATTATCCAATCTTCAACAAGATCTTCAGGAAGTTGATTCACAAATTTTATTAACCCAGGGAGGTGTTCCCATGGATACTATGCTTAATAACACATTCGGTGAGTAATACGTATATATATATATATATATATATATATATATATATATATATATATATATATATATATATATATATATATATATATATATATATATATATATATATATATATATTGGTGGGAAAAGGCTAGAGGCTTATATTAAAGAATGAAAAGTAGAGAGAAACTGGAAATTACAAGGAAGTGTGTTCTGTACTTTTTTTCAGTAGAATTTATGAATGAATGATTTTAGCGACCAAACCAGGGGTCAAAGAGCTGCATTGAGAGAGAGAGAGAGAGAGAGTCAAACTGCGCTGAAAGACTAATTGCTTGAACTCTCCTCAAAGGGGATTTATATGACAAGAGCATGAAGAAACTATTAAACAATAATATAGCTAGTGATATAACAGTTAATCAGCTCGAATGAGAAATTGGAGATATTCATTGAGTCAACGTGATTGGGAAAATCGATTAAGCGAAAAACCTTGAAACGCCTTGACCCACCCTGTTAAGAAGAATAATATGACTATATTAACACCAGACATGTTATGCATACCCCGCAAAAGAAAGTTCACCTTCACTTTTATGTTTAAGAGTCAGCAACTGCGATAGTGTAAAATAGTTCTTAGTGTGCCTCAGAATATTTTTACTTCTAGAAAGCTATTTTTATAAAGCAAAAGTTTATTAAATAAAGAGGAAGATTTGAGTTTGGTATTTAAAGATATTCCAGATAGATTAAGAAATCCATCTTTTAAGGCATTGAAAAGAATCATGTTTTTTCTTCCTGAATTGAAAATAAGATCAAAGGTCTGTTTCTTCAATTCAACCCTTCTATGATCATCTTTCTGCTCTTTTGTTGGATCTTTTTCAAAATGAACAGTAATGAATGATATAGGTAATTTATTGACAGATAACATTATTGAAAATTAGAAAGCGAGAAGAATATACAACTGAACCTTTTGACACTGAACCATTGGTAGATTTAAAGATGATTGATAGCCACCTACAGCAGCTATTATTGAGCAACTGAAGTGGAAATTAGAGAGAAGATAGACATAAAAAAAAGAAGTTTGAAAATTAGATCTTTCTACTAAATATCGAAGACTATAATTATGTTCAACGCAACAGCATTGACTGAAATGCTCTAAAACAGAAGTTTTACGTATTTAGAGAGATTAATCACCAGTCAAGCACTTTTTATGAAAACCACATTGACGACTGAAGTAAAATTTAGAAGAATTAAAGAGGTTCCTCAATCTTCCTTTGTAGATTTGCAAATTTTAGAATGAATAAAGGTTAAAATTACAGGAGTAAGAGGGGTCTCCCTTTTTTTACACAGGTTGAAAGATTGTGTTCTTCCTGAATGAAGGATATGCAGAGTTATTGGATTGGTTAAATATTTACCAAAGAACCATTTTAAAATTCATTTTTCAATAACGAATTATTTGAGATCTAGCTCCTTTTTTTGCTTCTTATCGGCAAGGAGGCAAAACTACAAATTTTTGTCATAAAAAGTAATATTCAAATATTAGCCTTAGGGTAAATTTTTAAAATACTCAAAAAAATACTAATTTATTGTTCATTTTTGTATGAACAAAGTAATATTCCAATCTTATAAGCTTGAAAGAATTTATTTATAAATAAAAAAAAATATTTTTAAAAGTTTTCGTTTTTAATTTTGACACAAGATCTAATGGTTTGTATTTTCATTCCCATTTACATTTTTGAAAATATTTTTCACATTAACTATATGTCAGAATCATAAATTTTTATTGTGTAAAATAATTCAGAGTGTATTATCCTCCCTTATAATTGCCTTTATCTTGTCGGATTTATCCGGTGGACTTTATCTATGGTTTCTCCAAACTTTATTACTATTATTGAAACTAAGGTGTTATATCGCAAACATTACGGACAAGACAAGATATTGCAAAAAAGTCTGGTCAACTCCTCAGACAGAAAACTTTTAGTCAAAGAATTGGGGGGGGGAGAGATGGAAAGAGGGACTATGCAAGTTTGTGTAGTAGTGAACCTTTCTATTTTTTTTTTTTATTACTACCTTTCACATTATTATTATTATTATTATTATTATTATTATTATTATTATTATTATTATTATTATTATTAAATGGGAATGATAACGGTTGAATAGTTTTTATTTTCCGCATTTAGATGATAGGTTAAAATTAAAAGGTTAAAAAAGGGAGAAGGGAAACTGGCTTACTGCTTCAAGACCATGAAGACGAAAAAAAAAAAAAGTTAATAATAATAATAATAATAATAATAATAATAATAATAATAATAGGAAGAGAAATTTGGAAGAAATAATAAAAAAAAGTTATAAATTTAAATCTAGAGCTTGATTTAGAGCCATTGGCATACATTCTGTCTTCACGGTTAAAATATTTCGATAATCTCATTGTTTGTGTTTGTATTTATGAACTAAAATTGATAATTGTCCTTATCTTATCTTTGTTTTTTGATTGTTCCCGCTTTTGCTTGTTTTATGATTAATAGGACTAGCTCTTTTTTTTGTGTGTGTGTGTGTGTGCACACGCGCGAGTGTGCGTTTGTTTGTTAGTCTTCGTGGTTGTTTATCTGTCCGGGGTTAAGGAGTTGTTGATGTCGGGGAAAACCGGACTATCGTTTTATTCTCAGGAAAAAGAATTAATAATAATAATAATAATAATAGAAATTTTCTTTTTAGATCATTTACAAATGTTATTGTGCTTTAAGCAAATCAAACTAAGCGACACTAAATATATATATATATTATATATATATATATATATATATATATATATATATATATATATATATATATATATATATATATATATATATATATATATATATATATATATATATATATATATATATATATATATATATATATATATATATATATATATATGCGCTCTCTTCGGAAATCTTAACTTGATAATAAATAAAGACACCAGAGCTCTAAACATGTTTATTCTTATGTATGTATTTATTTGCATCGTTTCGGGAATTACACATCCTATCTTGAAGGCTACAAAAGATTAACAAGAATATGAATAATCTTAATTTACATAAAATATATAGACACAGACTTTTAATGTTACAGATAAACCAACCTGTTCACAGCACATCCTTACAAAGCTTTCCAATATTTGTATAAGAATTGGAAGATTAGTTTTCATGCACTTGTGTCTGTATTATTAAGCGATGGATTAAGGGTTTTAATAAAGAATGATTCCGAAGTAGTGGATGTGATCGTTGGTTGGTTTGCGCTATTATTTCAAAATCTGTAGAAGTTGATGGATGATAGTTTTTATTATTATTATTATTATTATTATTATTATTATAAAAGTTGGGGATAATTAGCAATATTGTAACCTGTAAGTGGTGATATTCCCATCAGATGACTTATCCGAACAAGTAAATTAATACACAACGAGGGAGCATCAGATGTCCAGTAATTTGACCTACTGGTTTTAAGATACTCTTTCTTCATTGTGTTATTAACGAAAAAATCAGATATTTTTAATTTTGAGGAAATGTAGAATTCAAAAATATAGAATGTTCCTTTTGAATCAAGAGTTCGTAAATTGATATATAATATATATATATATATATATATATATATATATATATATATATATATATATATATATATATATATATATATATATATATATATATATATATATATATATATATATATATATATATATATATATATATATATATATATATATATACCCACTTTACTAATTCTTTTAAGTATTAAACATACTAAAATTTTCCATGAAAATATATATAACTACTACTAAATAATAATAATAATAATAATAATAATAAATAATAATAATAATAATAATAATGGTAGTCATTTATAA
>SEYY01024618.1:167500-172500 GCA_009176605.1 Armadillidium nasatum | reverse complement strand
TTCTTTTTGTATGCTCAAATTTTGGTTGGGTTACTTGCTATTTTTTTAAGTGATATTATAGATTATTAAAAAGTCGTAAATTTTTTTTTGAATTATAAATTCAATTGTGATTTTTTTTTTTTTTTTTTTTTTTTTTTTTTTTTTTTTTTTTTTTTTAACGAATTTTACACCTTGTCCCTTTTGTTATCTTTTAAAAGATAATGAAGTCTTTTACCTGTGAGTTCTAACTATCTGTTTCAAGAACATACTCTTTCATAGATTTTTTAACTTATTTAAGTTTTTAAAGGATTTATTTATTACATTTTTTTTTTTTTTTAAATATACTTTCAAAGAAAAAATTTAAAGTTAAAATGTTTTGGTGTTCTCCCTTTTATAACGAAATATTTACTGGTTGGATTGTTTAAAACTTAATATAGTTAACGATTTGTCAAGAAATAGTATCAATAAAATGAATTGTGTTTATTGAAACTTATTATTTTTTAATTTTTTTTATCATAATTTTAACTACTTATTACATACTTTCAGGTGATTCAGCAGATACATTTAACCTTGAAACTCCTGTAGAAGTTAGAATAGAAGAACTTATTCATAGACTACATGTAGAATGCCGATGTATGGAAGGGGCCAAAAATGCTGTTCGTATGTTACAGGCAAATAAAATGGCTGTAGACAAAAAATATCTTCAAGAGGTATAGTGTTTATTATTATTATTATCATTATCATCTTCATCATTATTATCTTCATCATTATCATCTTTATCATCATCATCATCATCATCATCATCATCATCATCATCATCATCATCATCATCATCATCATCATCATCATAAAGCCCAATTTTTTTTTTAAAACTTTTGCTTTACTAAAGTTGTTGCGCGTATCTTACTGTTTGATTTTTCAGGTACAATTTGAAAGGTTTAGAGTGAATGCTGTGATGAAATTTATAAACGAATATTTTTTATAAATATATATATATATATATATATATATATATATATATATATATATATATATATATATATATATATATATATATATATATATATATATATATATATATATATATATATATATATATATATATATATATATATATATATATATATATATATTCCTAGGATTTATCAAAAATACTATTATTAGTATACCAAGTGAACACTGCTTAGCTTACCTTTGAATTTTTTAGGATAGTTATATATATGAATGTAATTAAACACACACACACACACACACACACACACACACACACACACACACACACACACATATATATATATATATATATATATATATATATATATATATATATATATATATATATATATATATATATATATATAATATATATATATATATATATATATATATATATATATATATATATATAGTGCTATTCTTTATTGCCTATGGTGATTAATTGGCACTAATCAGCCAATTTGCTTACTCATTTTATGTGCCATAGGTAATTTTTAAAATTATTCTAAGATAAATATGTATTATAAATCCCATAAATTTCTTATAGACTTTAATTAAACATTATTAAAATGTTGACAACAAACTCTTTTCTAGTTTTATAAACACGGAAGTGACTTCTCAGTTGGTAAACTTGGGCACGCCCAGTTCCTTCTCTAAATAATGAAACCCACCTTCTTGTTCCCTGGAATGACTAAATTCTTCAGTGTTCAAGGGGTTTTAATTACCTCAAAATCATCGAGGTCAGTATGTTTGACTTATTGGTCAGATTGACCAATAACTTTCAGAAATGAATTCAGGGATTAAAACAATCCTGTACACCAAAAATAAGCAAATTCTGAGAGATGAGGGTAATTGCTCATCATTTAAAACTCTTGTCATGAACTGTCAGTTATTTCTGATGGTATAATCATTTTTGAGTAGTATTCAAGCTCATTTTCATCATGAATTTACCACTTCATAAATGGATAGTTCCGCAGAAAGGAGAATATTCACCCAATATAATGTCTATCATCATGGATTTTCGTAAATGATTTGGCATTCATTCCTTTTTGATATTTGATTCCAGCATGATACTTCATGTTCTCTCTTTCTTATTAAATTGCAGTTAAAAATTACTATGAAACACGAACTGCTTCACAGAATCAAATTAGCTTTGATAATGTTCATTGAAGAAGTAATAAAAATATTTGTATAATTGATACTGTAGGAGAAAATAGAAAGATATACTGTAATAAGAAATTATAATGTGCTTAACAAACGAAAATATTTACATTGCCGCAAAACGAATTCCCAAGATTTCTCGAGAAAATTCCTATGCTGATAACGTACACAATGTATTATCAATATGCTGGAACTCAACTCATGCTGCCTCATTAATAAACAAAAAACTAAACTTTCCATTGGTGGTCCGATTTATTGCCAGCAAAATTCCGCAGACTTCATTGGGCTAGATTATATTTTATGGAGATCGTTGAAGATAATTGTTTGCCGGATAGATGAATACACGATGATTTAATTGTTCTTAATTTGTTAATTATAATTAAGAATGATATGTTAGACTCGTGTTGCTACTTGCATAAAAGAACTTTGTAAGAAGAAATGCCTTCTTGAAATATGAATTGTAAAATGAAGTAAGATTCCAAGTTCAATTTTTGAACATTTGGTCTGAACTTAACAGATGTACCATTTATTTATTTATTGTATTATATTAATAAAATTCAAACAGCTGTATCTCCCAAATTACTGCCAATAAAACTTTTTATTTAAATTTTTTATTTTATTTACAGTGATTCATACTATTGGGTCCGAAAATTTTGTCCTCTCCTTTTGACTTACCCTGTTATATATATATATATATATATATATATATATATATATATATATATATATATATATATATATATATATATATATATATATATAATATATATATATATATATATATATATATATATATATATATAAAGAAGTGCATTGGAATTTTTTTTTTTTTAATTATTTTTTTTGTATAAATATTTTTTTTTTATGACTATTGACACAAATTTTTGTCATTTGTTAGTCCAAAACTTCAGTTTGCCTATTCTAATTCTCGATGTTTAATTTTTTATTTAATCTCCCACACATCATTATCTTTACAAAGATAACTAAAAATTTTTCCATTCTGTAATATACAATCTTTTTAATCTTTAGAATTCCAAGTTTGTAGAATTCCCTCTCAACTTAGTTACTGAACCCTTAAAATTAGTTTCATTGCTATCAAATAAGTAGTAATATATTGCAGTTGTATATCTTTTTTTTTTTTACAGGATGAACGTTATGATTACACACATAGACACACATGCCTTCATTTTCTTTGTTCTGATTTTACACCTTCCTTTTAATGGTTATTTTTGGACTGGTATGTTCTTGATTTTGATAAATTAAAATTAGTATTTCACCACGCGAAAAACTTACTTCCGATAAAAATTGTAATGAAAGAATGTTCATTATTGTTTCCTTTTTTCACTTTTAATCTCAAGTTGATGCCAATACGTTTTTTTAAACTTCGGATATTTTCTGCTGAACTATCCGAAGTTTAAAAAAAAAAATTCCGATTTATTACTTATATGTTACCATTTTATATAACTCTTATAGTTGCTTTATTAGAATTCAATTCAAATAGACACCGTTGTACATTAGTTAGGTTATTATTCAGCATTGTCATAATAGGTTTTGCAGTTTGACTTCTAAAATTTACCAATTTGGAACTCTTACATTGTAAATGAAATTAAAAATAAGAACACAGTTTCATTGAAGTAGACCATTTAAAATATATTTCTTTCTTCATTCCTTAATTAAATTTTTTTTTATTTTCTGACCATGTTGTGATTTCTCCCCCTCCCCTCTCATTTCCAAGCCCCTTTCTTATTTTTCCCAGTTTTTTCCTTAAGACATCAAACGTTTAGAACATCCTCTCATTTAACCCTAAGAATGCATTAAAGCAACGAGTGGCATCTCACCGGGGGGGGGGGGGGAGGGGAGGGATATATATAGCAAATTTAATATTTACTTGACACTTTAGCAAATATTAAAAGAAAAAAATCATTTAGTTATTATATATTTACATACAAAATAAATGCTGTAAATATAATATGTTGTCCAATGGCAATTCCGAAAATGTATCTTGCAGACTTAGGTTTTGGGGGCAATAGTATGTTTTAAAATATTTAGGTATATGTGCAATGTCATATATAGTATATATATATATTTGTGTGTTTAATACCTCTATTGGTATTAAAAGGAGAAATGTACAATAACAATTTAAAAATGAAATTAGCAGAAGAACTGAAGGAGAACATTTGTGGAAGTGTCTGCCATTGACATTAATATTTTACTAAGGGCGTTATGAATATGTTACAAGTACAAACAAATGCCTTCTAAGGTTTTCTTAGGAGCTTGTTAATGAATTTAAGTTTTTACAACGTATCATTTTCCATACCAAAGATTGATCTCAAATCTCTTAAACTAACTTGTCATTAGAGCCTGTTTAAGTCCAGGAGTATGACGGGTGGCTTATATATATATATATATATATATATATATATATATATATATATATATATATATATATATATATATATATATATATATATATATATATATATATATATATATATATATATATATATATATATATATATATATATATGTATATTTAAAGGGTCAGGACCCATTCAACATGCCAAGGAAGAAGCCCTTTCGTATGCTGAAGGTTATATTAAATGCTGTGTTCTCATACTGTGTTCTTTGCCATATACTGTGGTATAACGGTATTGTGATTGATTCACGTGCTTAAAAATCGTCTGTTCGATAACGCTTGCGGATAGTAGTTATAATCTACCTTGAAAAGTTTCTCCACTCGAATACAGTTTTTAAATGTGTACAAGTTCTTTAATCATCGAGTATATAGAAAATATTCGAGTTTTCAGATTGGAACATATAAATGAATAAAGATTGTGGTTAATTAAATGTAGAGAGTTAGAACA